>BMAV01027619.1:24118-44922 GCA_019973955.1 Trichonephila inaurata madagascariensis
TAACACCGTTGGTTTTCCACTCGCATGTTTACCGTGTGCGGTGTCCCGTAAGGAGGAAAATGGTATCCTGGGGATACCTTTGCACTCTCTGGCCCACGCTTCGCTGTAAACGGGAGGCAGGAGTGAGTCCGCTCCTGTCAATCGGTTGGTGATAAGTCTCTTCTGTGTTCCTTGAGAGACGTTGCTGTAGGGTTAGTGCTGCAGATAAGGGATGTCGGGTTTACCCGTTGTATCCTCGCCCTGATGCTGTAGCATTAGATTCTGGGTGTACTCCAGGTAAGCGTCGTGCCTGGGTTTTGTCAGATGACCGGCACACTGCCTTTCTTGTGGTGGGTGGAAGCACGCCAGGACGAAGCTTTTCTCACGCCTATGGATCCGATGCAGCTGTGCCTGTGTAAAGGCTTTATTTTACCCAACTTAAACGATATGGCTAAGCATTCACGATTTTTAATTTTATCTCTGTCAAACAATGATATGATGAAAAAGTCGCCCTTTGCTATTCACAAAGCACAAAAGGGAATAGGTGACAAACCTAAATCAATAAAACTGTTACGATGCGGGGATTTATTAATTGAAACAAGCTCTGCTCTGCGAGCGAAGTCTTTTTTACTTGTGCCAAATCTTTCCATTCTCATCTAACAATAAGTTCTCACAAATCACTCAGTACTTCTCGCGGTGTCATTTTCTGAACCTGACTTGTTGAGCACTCCTGAAGCGGAAATCCTTGATGGTTTCACTGATTAGGGTGTAATTCAGGTCAGAAGAATTACTATAAAAAAAGATGCTACAATTATTCCTAAAAAACATTTAATACTAACTTTCAATAGCCCGAATCTACCGAAAACAATAAAATCTGGTTACTTAAACTGTAAAATCCGTTCATACATTCCGAATCCTCTGCGCTGCTTTAAATGCCAAAGGTTTGGACACTCACAGACTGCCTGCCGTAGACAATTGACGTGCTCTAGATGTGCAACTGTTTGACATTCTTCCAAAAATTGCAATCTGGTGCAGAAATGCGTTAATTGTTTTTCCAGCCTCATTCTGCCGATTCAAAATTATGCCCGAAATGGAAGACAGAAAAACGAATCCAAGAATTCAAAATAAGTAAAAATATATCATATTTAGAAGCAAGAAAATTATTAACTCCACAGTCATCCCAAAGCTACGCTCAGGTTGCCAAATCCTTAACCACACTGCTTTAAAGTTTTCATAAATAGCCCCAAAGATATTGAGAAACAAGCCCGTGTAAAGAGGGTCAAATTAAGATACTACATTCGAAGTGACTAAAAGAAAGTTGAAAACGAAGCATTAACTCATTATAATTTATGTCATTAATGTTAACACACATTCTCTGTAGGGGCTTCTTATTTCTCTATTTAACTTTTTAATCTGGTAAACATTGCCAAAGTTATTTTTTAAACTATACCATTAAAGAACACCAAAATATTTGTTTGTAACAACACGACCTATTTGTTTCAAAAAGTTAAGAAAATAGTTTGAGCTAATGTTAATGAGAAGAAATCTTGTTTCTTTTGTGTAGCTTTTGATTAAAACATGTTTAACAAAATCATCTACCGGAGTTGTGTTTTGCTCCTTCCCAAAGAGCTCAAATATGATAATAAAGGAAGATGTAGAAAAAATATATTACAGTGTTTCAAGAAAAAATAATAACTTCATTTAAAAACTCCAAGAAAACATAATTTATTAACCCCAAACGATGCAATGAGAGCATACTAAGCATTTATAAAATTAATCTAATCAGTTGAAAGTTATAAATATGAGGAAAATGACTAAAATCTTATTTCTATACGTTAAAAGTAAAGCTTCCAATATTTTATACAAACGTTATTTAACTAAAAAAATTATTTTAATGCTTCGTCAAAAAATGGATTAATAAATCCAAAAATGATGAGTTTTTTGTTTGGTTTTTAAAAGTATACACAGAAGAGTAAGTTAACACAAAGAGTAACACCAGAAAGACATCAAAATAAAAGAGTCAGTTTATTTCTCATTGAATAAAGCATTTTAGACAAACACATGAAATGTAATTGATGAAAAACAAATGATACTACTACAATTATCAAAGATTTACCTTAAATGTCATTTCAATTCACTCAGAGTTAAAAACTAATAGATTAAAAATTAATAAGTAAAATTATTTATAAATTAAAATATTTTGAAATATCCTCCAATATAATATACATTAAAGTATTGCGAGTACATGTGAAACTAAGAAATACGCACTTGTTTTATTTAAAATAATATGTCTTCAATTCGTAGGGTTCACTTTAAGGCGAGTAAAGAAATTTACCTCTCAAAAATTATTCAATTTTTTTATGTAAATAAAAACTTTCAAAAAATATCTATATTTCTTTCAAGTTAAATCCTCCA
Source organism: Trichonephila inaurata madagascariensis (assembly GCA_019973955.1). Lineage (NCBI taxonomy): Eukaryota > Metazoa > Arthropoda > Arachnida > Araneae > Nephilidae > Trichonephila > Trichonephila inaurata. The sequence goes on from BMAV01027619.1 coordinate 26,513, forward strand.
GAAACAAAATAAAAATTGTATAACTTTCTTAATTTTCCCTTCTGTTTTCTTGAATCACTCTTTTTTCATGTTTAGCAGATAAATTAAAAAAGTGTATAATTAAATAAAAAATGAAAAAATTCAGAGTCAAAATTGCTGCTATTTTCATTCCGATGAAAACTTAAAATAATTGTTAATTTAAATTTAATTTCCTTTCCTTAAACTGCATAAGTCGTAGAGCTTACAAAACTAATTGAATTCCTATTCCTTTCCAGCAAAACACATTATTGAATCTATTTCTAATTTAGAAATTATTTGTTGCTAAGCTTTGTAGAAAGCTCAGTTCATGACATTTTGTTCAAAAATACAAACAAGAGTAATATAATAAAGGCCATAAATTTTCTTTGAAAACGGACAGGAGAGCATGAATAATAAGGTTTATTTAAAACATAAACATTCAATAATTTCAAAAACATATAATTTATATTTATGCCTTTCTTAATTAAAAATAAAAAATTCATAATAAATTTATTTCCTCCATGAAATGTAAATTAAAGCCTTATCTTAGTATAAAAAAAATAATTTAATCAATGAGAAATATTATACAAAAATATTTGTAAAGTCAATTAGTTGAAATATTTTTTTTTGATAAAACTTCTGTAAAAATTATCTGAACTAATATATGATGCATATATCCAACATATATTGTTTCATACGCATTCTTTTCAATAAGTTTTAACTTAATATAATTATATTTACTACGTATTATATTTAGTAAGAAATATAATTATCTGTATATAGCTCCTCAGAAATGAATACTAATAAAAATCTTAAAAGATGATTACTAAACATTTCACATAGTACGGCAATACATGTTGACCGTTTTTTGTCTAACAAAGCTAAAACTCAGCAGATAACTTCAAATGATACATTAGAACTATTATAGATGTTGGAGCAATAGTCTCCTTATGTTCTGAATAGAATAATATTAAATTGCGCAATAAGTCATTTTTCACTAAAGGAATGATAGTCAAAGCCACTCTCTTAGCATGTTCACATAACGGAATGTAAAAATCACCACAGGTGATTTTTTCAGAATGTTTTTGGAATCCATATTTTTTTTATTCTTCCATAGCTTGAGATCTGAATTTACCTTGTATGAGACTAATGAGATGCCTTGATATATCAATACTTCTTGCTTCTCTATTATTTGCAATTGTGGATATCATGGGAGTGCTAGTTCCCCCCATTACCAGGTTCATCATCGCAGGAACAACCGCTGCTGCAGCGAAAGATAAGGGTATGATAACTGCAGCTGCAATGCTTGGCTCAGCAATCAGTTTCGAAAGCAATCCACTTCCCTCTGACTTTGAAGTAACTTTGTTCTTGTTGACCAACGCCATCACGTGTAGCACTTGTTCTGCAGATGAAGATGGATGTCCATTCGGATAGAATGGGTAACCCTTGTAGTTGTTTGGGAATGGTGGATATCTGGGTGGATTGTAGTCTTTATATCGATCAGCATCTTTGTATTTATTAGAGCCGTAAGGATCACTTCCCTGTGTTTGTAGCTCGTCCATAAAATGACTAGGCTCAGAATCAGCAAAGAACTCTTCTTTATATTCACCAATATTATTATACATTTTCTTCGGCATGTAAGGATCATAATTGTTTCGACCTTCCCTCTTCAGTCCAACTTCATTCCTTGTATCAGTTTCACGCACTTCTTCATTTGCTTCCACAAAGGCAAATACACTTATTAAAATCAAGAATAGATAAAGGCATTTCATTTTAAAAATTACTTTTAAAGCTAATAGTACTAAAAACACAGAGACTTTTTGATGTTAGTACATAAGTAGGCTTGCTTTATATTCATTTCTGGATTGTATTTAGTTCATATTTACTTCTTCACGTGCAAGTAGCGAAGTCATTTTCTGTTTTTTTACATCTCTTTCATTTGATTTATATAGATAAAACATGCATCATGATTTTTGGAACTGTGTGTGTGTGTTTGAGCTATTTCAAATAAAAAAAAACTCATTCCGGTAAGAACGTGACAGTGGCAATGCACTGACAAGTCATGAAATGAGTTTGTTTTTGATATATATAAGATCTCCTTTTTCAAACATGGTTAGTGATTTTCTTTACCCGATTATTTAAATGCTTTTTGTATAATATATTTAGGTATACCTATTGTTTGAAAAAAGATTTTAAAATGTTCTTTAATAAGTCTTATTTTTGTATAGCATTTTTAATTATGATTGGGAATTTTCATCATTAAATTATTGAGACGCTTATATCAAATGAACTATATATATATATATATATATATATATATATATATATATATATTTATAAAAATAAATAAAAAATAAACTTTTTTTTTAAAAGTGTTTTATAAAATTCTCTTTGAAAATTTTTATTTATGAAACATTTAGATAATTTGTCACATGTGAAAGTCTTTTATGAAATAATCGATTTTAGATAAGTAAATTTTTCTTATTATTTTTCATTCATTCGATAAATAAATATAATAAATATCATTAATAGCTTAAATGAAATATGTAGAATATCGTTACGATTTTATTTTTCAGATTTAAATTAATTTAGCTTAAATTTGAAAAGCACATATTCAGAATTCCAATTCTTTTGTTTTTAATTCATAAATATGAATAAAAATCGAAATCATAGTAACAACGTAATATGATGTGTTTTAACAAGGTTTGTTTATAAGTAATTAGATTTTTTTAAGGTTATATTGTCATTACAAACTAATACTCCGGAAAATATTCATAAAAATGTATAATGTTTCTTTCAAATACTTAATCAAATGGGGATGCTATATAAATTTATATTATAACATACAAACAATTTTTAAGCTAGATTTTTAAGCTTTTAATTCTTTTTTTCTTAATGTTTGTCCTATTCACAAGTTTGAGTATTTACTTATGCTTAGTTATAGTTGAATAATATAATTTCTTACAAACATATTTATTACAACAATTTCTATATTTTAAGAGTAATTTACAGAATTTTTTGTTGTAAAATAATTGAATAAAAATTAAATAACGAAAAAACTTCTTACGATTGAAGCTGATTAAAAAATGTGTAATATGACGTTATAAATATTATGAATTACAAAGTAATAAATTTATTTTTAAACTTTTATACTAACATTTTTAATATGAACTTTTAGAGAACTTCTTAAAAAATCTTCTTCTGAAATAATAATTGAATGTAGTTGGTGGAATATATATTTATAGTTTTATTTTTATGTACAACTTACTGGATAAAAAGAAAATGGCAAAAATATTTTTCTATAAATGAGATTTTAAAAAAATGTATATATATATATATATATATATATATATATAAGCTTAATTGCTTCTTAAATATTATAATATTTTTTAAATATAAGGGTACTTTATTTTACTGTTGAGTAAATTTAATTTCATGAACGATTACAATGTTCCATTAATATGTGGTATATCTAAAGTAATTAAAATTTTTCTATTCATTTTGTAATAGTATTTTTAAAAAATTACAAATGAATATTAAATTTTCTGACATAACTTCCATTTTTGCAATTTTTTTTGTTTAGTTTAAAAAATTGTAATGATTAATGTCTTTATTATAAAAAATACAAAAAACTACTGACTCTAACATTTTTAAAATTTTGATAGTATAAGATCTTGTGTAAAAAAACTTTAGCATTAATACGTAAAGAATTTTAAAAATAAGATGCATATATGTTTGAGAATGTATCTATAAACCAAAAGAAATTATTGTACGGCATCCTTCAATAAACTATAGAAAGAGAATCCCTAAGAAAAACTACTTTCGTTCGGTTCAATAGACGAGAAAAACTCTTTCTAAGAGAGTTCTTTTAAATAAGTGTGAGTAAAAATATTTCTCGAAAAAACAATCTGGAACAATTTTGAGGGAAACAAAAAGGTCAACAAAAAAAACTATTAGCCTATTGAAAACTTTTCAAAATCTTACTTCTAGCCCTAAAAGAGAAAAATGGGAGACAATCTAAAAAAAGTATTTTTTTTAAGTTATTTTTCTTTCTTTTTTCTGCAAGATTGTTAAGTGTCAACTCAACTCGGCTTCCCACGTGAATGATGGAACATAGATAAAGTACATCGGGAAAAGTTAAACGGATACGAAGAGGGTATTCTAAAGTTCACCTAGAAGTTTCATGATACGTTTGTTGATGTACATTTGAAGAATATGCATGCAAGTCAAAATATCATAAACATTTAAATAAGGCATGAAAATAATTATAAAAACAGACAATTGGTAATTTCCAAAAGACCCTTCAAGAGGTTTAAAAGAAAATTCCATGGAATATTTGTGTATTACAATAAATATAAAATTAAAGGAAATTGTGAAAAAATTTTCCAAAAACCGTTAATTTATAGACTTTTAAATTTATATTATATATAAATACATCAAAATAAATTCACTTCTTTTAAAATTAAAAGATTTCAAATATATAATTTTAAAATGTTTTATTTCATCATAAAAAAAATATCACAAAAAAGATTATTTGACTTACTTGACACATATTGCAAATATTGTAAAAGAAAAAACGCTCACATTGAAGCAAATGAGTTTTACTTAAAAATATTAACTTTCATTCCTAGGAATTATTTGGGGCATTGGAAATGACTGATAAATAAAGTGAAAAATACGAATGCAGCTTTATAAAAATTAGATTCCTTCTGTTTTACTTTATTTCTCTCTTTAAGGTATCCAACTACGTTCAGAATCGAGATTTTGCAAAAGCGTGTATATATATAAATGGATAATATTTATATTTAGAGTTGCTTAGATTAGAATACATGTATAAAATTTGTCTTAAGAATAGGATTATAATCAAAAATTATTTGAATGCAATATTTTGGCAAAAAATTAACTTAGAATGCCCTCTTTTCAAAAAATTCTCATTTTATGAAAAATGCTTCTATAATAATATTTTGCTTATATAAAGTAAAGATTTCTCCAGAAGGCCTGAACTAGGACTTTTGAAATATATAAGTTAGAAGTGGATTTATCCATATTTTAATACCACAGACGGAAAAAATTTTAAGAAAAAAACCCTGATAATTTGTTTAATTGGTAGTAACTCAGAAAATAATGTGAAGTTCACTAAATTCTTAGTTCAGGCCCTCTGGAAAATTTTTAGCTACGCATAAGAAGAATTATTATTACAGAAGAATTTTTCATAAAAGGAGAACTTTTTGAAAATAGGTCATTCTAAATTAATTTTTTGCCAAAATATTGCATTTCAAAAATATTTTTATTTTAATAATATTCTTAAAAGAATTTTATACGTATATTCTAATCTAAGTGAATCTAAATATCACAAAAGTTATTCATTTATGCGCTATTTAAAAATCATGGTTCCGAACGTAGTCGGATACCTTAAATATATCCTTATATTGTGATACAATTCACCGTTTACGTTTTCAGAATGAACCATTTGCTGATTTTTATAAGCAGATACTATATTTCATATAGCCAAATTCTTCCACAAATATATCGCTTACATATATTAATTGGATTTGGCTATGCAATTTTGTAGATTTTCAATTCATTTCTCAGTCGTACTTTTAAGGAGTGTGTATGGTATTTCTGGAAGAAATTTATTTTTAAAGGTATGTCCATATAAAAAATGTAATTACTAATTTTGCAGAAATGTTTTACAATTTAATATTGTGTTATTCGTGGTTCGGGACAATTAAACTATGAAATTCTTATTGTCGATAGTTAACAATTTTCTTAAGATTTAGGTTTCCTGGAAATTTTGTGACGAAACATTTAAATTATAATTTTAGATATTTTAAATATTTGAACCTTAACTTAAAAACATAGTTGTTATTAGCATAGGACCCAATCTATTTCTATCTTCTCCGGGGATCCAGTAAATCTCTCTTCAATCTTGATTAGTAAGCTTAAATCTTTCATCACGTAATATTGTTACCTAAGGGATTTATCCAAGAAGGGAAAAAAGAGTTCACTGACATAGGCACGTATTCTTAAGGGAGACACTTTCTCCCAACTGAATAATCTATTACGGAATAAAAGAAATAGGTTAAAAAATTCTATACTATATGTCTTAGAATATAAAATTTTGCAAATACATTGTGCAGTACTCATGCATTGATAAGTATATTATATTAGTGTGTGTATTTTATTTTTTATTATGTCAGAACGTATATCTTGTCTTGCTTTTTTTCAGTGAATTAATATTTTTTTAAATAATATTTATTTTCAAATTTTCGATATACTCGAAGCCCCCCCCCCTCCCTCATTACAATTCTCCCAGAGGGCATGCACCCCAGTTTGAGAATCTCTGAGATACATGCATTATTTCTTGGTGTTACAATTTCCCTTTTGAGGAGTGCATATATACATATATAAATACAAGAGCTGTACATTAAATAAAGACAACTTAACTAAGATACTCGCAGAAGAGCAGGCAGGTACAAATAGGATATTGGAGTGATGAGGTAGCGCTGTTGTCGATGTGTACAATGCAAAAAACATTCAATCTGTTTAGAACAGTGCTTCTCAAAGTTTTAATACTTGCGGCCCAATATCCAAACATAATTTTCATCGCCCTTTCCTGCACTTAAATATAATGTATTGAATTCAAAAATACTATACTTTGACGCTAAGGCTGCAATACGACTTTAACCTCTTAAGAGCCACCGGCGTATGTAAACGCCTCTCTGAACCAAAACGTTAATTGTCCCGGACGTTTATATACGTCTTTCCGAAGTACGATCTTTTCTCTGTACTGCTATCCATAAAATTATTTCAGAGACTTTGGAATGCAATAATAGGAACTTAACAGAGTTTGCAAGGAATTTACTTATTTCAAAAACTTGATATTATTTAATACTTTTCTGCCCCCCCCCAATACACCACATACTCTCCCCTACGTATTAAAAAACGGCGGCATTAGGGAGCGAATCGTGAAATATTTAATCGGCAGTTAAGGGATAAATTATAAACCACACAAATTATCAAGATAAGTGTTATAATTTCTGTATATAATTTTATATAAGATAAGCCCATGGAGTCACTGGTAATTATTAATCTTGTGTTCTTAACTTAGTATCATTAAAATAATCTCTTTATTTTTCAACTTTCCAATATGCTCACGTCCCCTCTTAGTGTTATCACGCCCCCCCCCCCGGGGGGCTGCCCCACAGTTTGAGAAATGCTGATTTAGAAGGATAGTTGTGTGGTATTAAACTGAAGTTACGTTTCCATCGCTCTAAAGCATATTTTAAAAAAGATGATAAATTGTGGTGGATTAAAAACAAGGTTGCGCGTGGCAAAAAAGCAACAGAATGTTATTAAACATTACTAGAAGCCTGTGACGAAAATGCATCATCATTCAAGACGGTTTCACGATGTGATAAAGCGTTTCGTTCGTATCAGAATGAGACTGCGGATTTGCAATGCACAGGCCAGCCTTCCTCAATTAAAACATCAATCAAATGAATGGCATCACTGCAATTCGCAGTGATGCCATTCATTTGCATTCGCATGGTATGCCTGAAAGACAAACTGTCAATGCAGATAACTATTGCCAATTGCTAAAGCCCCATTTACGTACGGCGATGCTTGAAAACGTCCACGTTTATTGCAAAACAATCTCCCGATCATGTTGCATGACAACGCTCGTCATGTCGCAAACAATGTCACTCTGCTATTGAGATGGTGGCAATGGAAAATCTTGGAACACCCTCCCTACTCACCTTGTGATGGATGGACTCTCCCATCCATCAGTGTACGAGAGTTAGAAGGAATACTATCCATAATCAAAACAATTACAATTTATTAACAAGTCTCAACAACCTAACAAATATCAATAACCCAAGTTAGGAAATGCACCTTTTTAGTAAGTATGCGAGCACAATGAGGTAGACGAGATAATACAAACTGAATCACTTACTCTTAGAACATTCAGGCAACTCACGTTCCAAATACTCGAAATTCCGTTCAAAGTTAATCTACATCAAACCGATACTATTCCAATTTAAATATGTCTTTGACCAAATCATCAATCTTCAATTTTAAATATTAAGCAAATAATCTACAATTACTCTCGACTAGCTTTCTATTAGTTTATGTTAATCACTAACTTCCATCACATAGCTCCCTCTCCCTCTCTCTCTCTGTCTCTATCTCTCTCGACTCTGAAAGTTATTGCCTAAATATAAGCCTTGATTTGCATAATTCACGTTTTCAATAGAATAATATTTAAAGAAACGGTTTTTCCCCAAGAGGATTAGTAGGAGTATAGCGAATAGACCCGTTACAACGTGACATAAATTCTTGTGACTTCGATGTGTTTCCGAAGTTGGAGGAACATTTACGAGGCCACTGATTTCCTAACGTCTCATCTGCACGCCTCGCAGAGTAGGGTACTCCGTCCCTGACATCAACAATGAACACCTTACCAATGGTCTCCAATGGCTTCCGACATTTGGAAAAATGTTATAAGCTTTGCTGGTGATTACATAGAATAAATGTGATGCAATTGTACTGCTAAGTTCACTAAAAATTTAATTATACCTCCGTTGCCATTACTTAATTTATAGCATTAATATACACACATGGACAAAAAAATTAGCGCGCCAAGAAATAATTGCGGAATCGTAACGAAACGTGGCATGAAAGTACATGTCGGGAAGTATGCAAATGATTAGAAATGCAGTGTGATTGCGCTTTACGTATAGCCGGTAGAGAACGTTTAACGTCGTTCTCCGTGGAGTATAAAACCGATAACCAAAGCTTGTTTGAGTGTGCTGAATCATTTACATAAAAAGAGCTGAGGTAAACAGGCAATTACGTCATTTATGAAGACAATATGAGCATCTGTTGCAGTTTGAGAGGGGGAGAATCATCAATATGATGGAAGCTGGTTGGTCAGGTAGGCTCATCAATTAGGCCGCTCTGATTGTGTTGTGAGGAAGTGTTGGGACCAGTGGATACGAGAGATGTCATTTACACGAACACCAGGCTCAGGACGCCCTCGACATATCAGTCGTCGAGAAGATTGCCGCATCGTAAGAAATGCACGCGTACAGCCAACTGCTTAATCGGCCGCCATCCAGACACAGGTAGCATCTTCACTACGGGCTTTGTGTCTTCTCGAACCATACGAAGGCGCCTGGCTGAAGGACATTCGGGATCGTGGCGCCCATTACGTGCGCTGCCCTTGACGCCCACCCATCGATGCCTCCATTTAGAGTGGTGCCGCGCACGAGGAAACTGGACTGCAGCGGAATGGAACCAGGTCATCTTTAGCGACGAATCCAGATTCAAACTCAGCAGTGATGACAATCGTGTTCGTGAGTGGAGACCCCGTAGTGAACGCCTCAATCATGCCTTTGCTTTACAGCGACACACCACTCCCACATATGGTGTGATGGTATAGGGTGCCATAGCTTACAATACACGGTCACCCCTAGTATTGATCCGTGGCACCATGACCGCCCTGCGATATATTGATAACATCCTGCACCCACATGTGTTACCACTCATGCAACGGCTCCTAGGTGTCATTTTTCAATATGACAATGCTCGACCTCACACGGCAAGGGTATCACAAGACTGTCTCTGCACTGTTATTACACTTCCTTGGCCTGCCTTATCCCCGAATTTGTCTCCAATCGAGCATATCTGGGATCATTTGGGACGGTGAGTTGAGTATCCCATGAGTTTGAATGAACTAGAGGCAAGATTACAGAAAATATGAAACGAAATGTCTCAATGCCCGATAGTATCGCATCGTGCATTCGAGTTAGAGGGGGTTCAACAAGGTATTAAATCCTCCGTTCTTTTGCCTTTTGCTCTGAGATAAATGATCCTTTTTCTTTGATTTTCTAATCATTTACATGTATCAAAGTAGTCATTACGTATCTAATATTTCGTTTTATTTTCACTCCTTCTTGGTGGGCTAATTTTTTTGTCCATGAGTGTGTATATAAGGAATTCTATCCCTGTAGTAGTAAATAGTGACCAAAATAAATATAGTACGTTACTGATCTTTCTCTCGGCAAGTCAATTAGAAGTAAAAGAAAATGCAATTGGTACAAGTGTAAATGTAGGTCTGACTGATAAAAAAACAAATTGTCTGTCTCTCGATGGGAGCCAGACTATTTGATGACATCAACCGTATGATACCGTTGAAGAATTATTAAGGAATTAGGTGTATAATGATATAAGTGAGTACAGTTACAAATATTCCAATAATGAAAGAAAATATAAAAATTTTAATTTTTCAATTGCCATGGTAAAAATATTTTTCAGTAACTAGGAATATATATTTTCTAATACAATACACACCAAACACAAAAACTAAAACAAAGTTATCCTTTTCCTTATCCATGGAGTAATTAAAAGGTTTTCAATTACTAAAACTAATAAGATCTATAAACAAAACAAAAATTTGGAATTAAAATATTTTATATTATTAAGCATTTGTCAAGTTTTTGCTTGTATCTTTTTTTTTTTTTTCTTGTCTATTGAAAGGTAGGGAAAGAATTCTATCATTTTAAAAGTTCTAAAACTATAAATTCCCTCTTCGTTAAATTCAAACAAATCTAAACTTTTATCACTTACCATATTATCCATGCAGAGTTGTGGTTTTGAGTCCTGATTCCAATGATACATCGTGTGGAATAAGAAGAGGTTCTCTATGTAACATAAACCTGAAACTTCAAGCCCCCAATGTGGGGTTTGGAAATTTAGGAGCGAGGTTATACACGTCGGAATTCATTCTTGTTTCTTTTAATATGAATCTGAGTCTTTATTAATACACCTAAAAATTCAAAAACAAAACCCTCGCGCATTTCTAATACATGAGGCTTTTTACGCTAATTTAAGGTATCCGACTACGTTCGGAACCGTGATTTTGCAAAAGCGTATAAATGGATAATATTTATGATATTTAGTGTCACTTAGATTAGAAAATGTAATCATTTTAATGCTCAGATTTAAAGAGTAAGAAAAAAAAAATGAACTTTAAAATTAAGTTCGATTTTTTTCTTTTTAATGTCCTATTTAGTTGCTTACTTTAGTCATTTTAGCTTTAACCCCTTAAGGTAACTTACTATGTTCGAAACCGTGATTTTACAAAAACGTATAAATGGATAATATTTATGATATTTAGTGTCGTTTAGTTTAGAAAACGTATATAAAATTGTTTTAAGAATATTATTACAATAAAAAGTTATTTAAGTACAATATTTTGAAAAAAAATGAACATAGAATGACCCATTTTCAAAACATTCTTCTTTTATGAAAAATGCTTCTATTATAATAATATTTTGCCTGTCTATAGCTCAGACCTCTCTACAGAGGCTCAACTAGAATTTTTGAAATATATAACTGAGAAGTCGGTTTATCCATATTTTACGACAACAGAGGGGAGCAATTTTAGGAAAAAAACGCCGATAGTTATTTCAATGGGTTGTAACTCTGAAAATAATGTGAATTTTTCAAAAATCATACTTGAGCCTCTGTACAGAGGTCTGAGCTATATACAGGCAAAATATTATTATAATAGAAAAGAAAAACATTTTGAAAAAAGGTTATTCTAAGTTAATTTTTTGCCAAAATATTGTATTTAAATAATTTTTTTTTGTCAAAATATCCTTAAAACAATTTTATACATGTATTCTAGTCTAAGTGACACTACATATCATGAAAATTATCCATTTATGCCCTTTTTTAAAATCTCGGTTCCGAACGTAGTCGGATACCTTAATGCAATTTCTTTTAATAACTAAATCGACATGAAACACAAAGTTCTCGTACTTTTTGTTTTAAAACATTCTCATATTTTCTCTTCGTCGTTTTAATGAATAAAATCATTAACACATTTGAGAAGGAAACGAAATTTTATACTTCATAATTAAAAAGATTTTTTTCCATATTATCACGAATGAATAAGAAATGTAAATATGTTCTTCTCCATTATCTAATCAGTCTTTTTAGAAGACGATAATCACATCAGTTTTAGAACTTATTACTCTAAACGAACTCGAAACCAGACAAAAATACTGGCCGCTTAAATATTTATTTCGATTTCCAAGTTAATTGATGTTGCCATGAGGAGTTAGAAAAATAGATGAATAAATATGTTTTGTTATAATAAAAGGGTAGTGTTATCTATTGTTCCCCTCCCCCTTTCCCTTCTTTAGAAAAATACTATGAGAAGCAGTTTAATTTTAAACTAGTACTAGGCCATTTTAACACGAGTATCTTATTCGTACATTTTTTTATAATATTCTTCAATTATAGAACTGTATAATAAAAATCTAAAAAGGCGAATAAAAAGTAATGATTTCAATTGGGAGTATTTGAATCAATATTTTAATAAAATCAAGCATTGTTTGAATAAAATATAATATCTCTAAATTTATTTTTATTTATTTTTAAACCTTTCTTTTATAGCAACTATATTTACTTTACTTAGTCCTATTGTCCCCTAGAGCTACATTAGGGATATTGGTAAGGTAGTCATAGTCAATCCGTGAAACAATAAATAGATCTCTTCAAAAATTCCTATTGTGGAAATTCAAACAAATTCGTAAGTTCAAGACGAAATATACTAGGTGTAAATTTAACGCAATGTAGTTAAAAAATTGTCGTACCATCAATGGTTGAATCGAACTTTTTCTGAACATGATGCTACCACTATCGAATTCCAATATGTGTTGATAGCCGCGTCATTTACTTATACTTCAAATAACATGATATTATCGTAACAACTAACACTCTAATGTAAGAATAATACTAAATATACTAAAAATCAGTTTCCATTGCTAAATACTAAGGAAAAATACCAAAGAAAAATAAATCTAAATCTGCTTACATTATGGAAAAATATTAAATATATAAATAATATAGTATGCTTAAGACAATTAATAGCATTACACACGCCGTGATCTTAACTTGGCACCAATCCAGTAGTGTTACGGAAAAGAAAAGCATAAAATTGTGCGAGTTTATGCTATTTCAACATTAAACATCTTTAAAAATTCCAAGTAAGCGACACTAAAATCCCATTTCATAAAGTACATTGCAAGGCAAACTGTGCTGTTTAGCAAATAGAGATAAAGAGGAAGAAATGATATCAAAAGAAACGACTTCAATTTCAAAGTTCCGCACATTGAAGAATATTGCGAGGAATAATCTTTCTTCTCTCCTCATGAAAATGATGTGTGGTTTTGTTTTCTCTCTTGTAACAGGGGCTATTTACTGTCACGTTTAACGTAAAGCTAGTGACAAAAATATGATTGCATTGAGCTTATTTATACTCGTCTTTCAAGACTTCTACTTTATGTTGTCAAACGACTGCTTGATAAAGCATGAAGCTTCATCCTTAGCTGAGGTGTGTGGGGGGAGGTGGATTTAGTGAGATAAATTGAGTTTATGTGTTAAAGTAGTGCAAAATTAAGTCTCGATCTCATTTATAGATGACGGGCTAGCTGCCTTTTATATGTGTATATATATGTGTGTGTGTGTGTGTATAATAAAACTTATAATGTGGCATAATTTGTCATGGTGAGTGGATGATAGTAATATAGCGAACCAAAGGATAGGGCGTGGCCGGGGGTGAGTGATCCTTGTATTACGTGGCGAGTGGATGATTACTGTAGTATCAAAGAGGCAGTCTTGTAATTTATTAACTCCAATTTATTGCACTTCTTGAAACACATAGGCATATTACAAACATAAAACATGAACGGCACAACACAGAAAAAAGACAACAAACAAACACACAACGCGCGGCAGCCGGCTGGCTACATGTTTAGAGAGAAAAGCGAAGAGAAGAGCAGAGAGAGCGGGCTTTCTAGAGTCTTGCTATTTATATTCAGTGGGACATCACGGGATTTAGGAGGTGGATGGATGCAGTTTCAATAGTCCCCGGTAGGTGGGTAGTCAATTAAAATAATTACACGGTTGTCCGGAAGGACTGGGCATTAAATAATTCAAAAGCTATTACAGATTAAATTATTGGAATTATTACGTATATATATATATAGAGAGAGAGAGAGAGAGAGAAATGTATCATTATTTCTAATAGTCTCTCGTTTTAAAAGGTTATAAATACAATAGCGTCAAAAAAAAAACTATTACATCTTAAGCCTGAGAATTTATTTTTTTAAATATTTAATGAAATATTATCGTTATATGTTCATTGAATACTTATAACAGTAAGTCATGGTATTGAAAAATTATCATTTACGCAAGTGAAAATGAAGTAATTTATTATCTTTATTTCAATATCCACTTAAGTAAAAATATTTTTCGTTTTGATACGAATGATGTTAGTGTATTATTGAAGTGCAGCATTAAATATCCGAGTCTTTTATTTGTGGCAATTTTGTATTCAAAATAAAGGAATAACTAAATTATAAATCCATAGAACTTCGTTGATTTTAAAAATCAAAGAAATAAGTAAAATATTAATTTACATAAACACGTAACATTTTTGTTTTCTGCAATTTTCAAGGGTGTTATTTTCTTAATTTTTTATTTTAATCATTTTAAGTATGTGTTTAAATGTACTTTATCTTTTCCCTTTTAGTACTTTCAAATTATTAAAAATAAAATTAATTTAAAATTCCGGTTTTTAATTATAAATTTATTGTTTGTTTTATTTATCTGTAACAATTTGTAACCAATTGCATGGAAAATTTAAAATTCGAAAACAAGTTGTTAAGGCTGTTTTCGGTTAATGTTAAAGAATAGGACCCGGATTCGGTACATTTTTTCAGATATAAAAGAAATGAAAAATTAATATTATATTCTGACTTCACTCTATCCCTTAGAGAACAACATATTTTATTATACTTCACATTTTTGACCGAGTTGAGCCATTTTGTCTTGTATAAATTGTATTTCGCGTTTTTTCTTTTATGCCGTAATGTTAAATGAGCTGCCCTTTCACGTGTTAAAAGGGAAAAAATAGTATTCATGGAATATTTTGAAATTTTAGAAACGCTATATTGTTAACAGATGTATGAGATATAATGTTGCAAATTTTCATGAAAATTGGGTCATTTTTCTGTGAAAATGTGCTTCGCGTTTAGTTAGAGCTCTCGTACTTTTACCGAAAACAGCCCTAAGAAAATCTCTTTTATATAAAACCCAATACGTCAGTACTTTGAAAAATATCAATAACTTTTTAAATAATTAGAAAGTTTTCCCCTTTTTTCCGTAATAAGTGAATGATTTGTTAATTAAAAAACTTTAAATAATAAGAATTTTTCAACATAATTCGCAATATTGCACTTTATTTTTAAGCAAAAAATTTAGTAATTATAAACTTGAGGTTTTGAAATAAAACTTTGGAATGGAATGATTCAATTATTTACCTGAAAAACACAAATTATTGTTAAAAGTATACTCAATCCGATTATTATTCGCAGCTACAATGATAAATAATTTTGTGTAGATTTCTTTTTTCCTTTTTGATTCTCTAAACTCCCTCTTGATTTCCTCTTTGATTTTGACTCCATATCCTTTTAATTTATTCTAATATTTGAAAATAATAAATTGAATATATACTTCAAAACATAAATACTGTAATTTAGGCAATGACGAGTAAAATAAAATGTAAGGCGCGAAGGGATGATTTAAGCAACTTTTAATATATTTGGCCAAACTATCTTGCTGTCGAAAAACTCTAGCACCTTAAAGATTAACAAAAAATATTTACTAGATTAAAATTTTTCTTTAAGAAAATTTGGCATAAACTTTTTAAAATTATCCGTTCAAAAAAAATCATTCTAGTAACATCATCAAATAATGTAGAAAAACCTATGCTTTTATATGGAAAACCTAATTGTGTTACAGCTGAGAGATAAAATAAATAAATTGCATTTTCAAACTCTGTCCATCAAAGGTATTACCGAAAATTCTCTAAGGAATAGAAAAGCGAGAAAAATTCATGAAATGGAGACTGAGAATTTTTTTTGAAGTCTCAAGAGAGTTTTTTGAGTAAAAGCTTTTCGAATAATTTCACTGTCTGTACTTTATTCAATTTAATGTGTAACCAATTTTTCTTTCAGAAAATACAGGTAATCGTATTTACCGATTGATGTTGGAAATGAATTGATGCCAGTATTGAAGGGAAAAAGATTTCAAAAAATTAATTAAAAAAAACAATTTGAAATAAAAGAGCTAATACTTTTTAAGAAAAGCAAGATAAGTATTTTTTAAATAATTAAACCTGAATTTAATAAGTTATATATGAAATCCACAGTTAAGATATTGCACAGTAATCTATTTTCTTCTAGTAATTATAATAGCATACCTATAATAAAAAGGATTTTTATTAAATAATTAAATTTAAATTATATCAAATTTAAAAAGTATTAATTTTTGGAAAATAATTAAAAATAAAAAAACTTTTTTTTAATTCTTGCTAAATTGCATTCAGCCAATTCGTCATTTTACATTCTATACAATAGTCCACACACACACACAGTCCTATCTAATTACTTACTAAATTGCGTGTTCAAATTGGAGGAACGTCATAAATTTAAAATTGAAAGAGCCACAATTATAATTTTCAAAACTGCTTTTTGTCAGTCTTATTTATGTGAAAAGAATCGTTGTTATGTTTCAATTAAATATCAAATCAATATTTTTTCTGATTGTGATTTTAAAAGAGAAATTATTCTAAAATCGTAGTAAACCTTGAAGCATTCCTTAACACTGCCCAACAAGCATTTTTTAACTTATATTGCCCAAAAGCAATCAAATGACTGCATTGGGAAAGAATAACTAATATGTAAAGAAATTTGTTTAAAATTAATTTTTAATATTTTTTTTATTATTTACAGTCATATAAAATGCTATTAGTAAATATTAACAATAAAAAAATTTACTTCACTTAGGAAAAAAATGTATTCTAAAAAAGTCTAAGAAATTGTGTCCTTATACGTAATTGTTTTTCTAATTGAAATTTAAAAAAACAGTCAAAATGACTTCCTTGGGCAATTTAGAGTTAACTAGATGTATAGTACCAATGACTAGCATTGTAATAACCTAGAAATTACAAAGTCAGAAGCTCACAACTCCTACATGAAATGGAAATGACCCTAGTATGTACAAATCGAACCGTTTCCTGAGCGCATGCTCAAAAAATAAAGTATGAGTTGATACTCGTAGATAGAAGTTGATACTTGCGAATTCTAAATGTCACGTGAATTTTGAGTTGATGAGAATTTTATTGTTACTAATTATTCAAATAACTGCACGTGGCCGAGATTGGGTACCGGTCACATGGAAATGAACTTGTGGCCAAAGTAATCGAGTTACGGGTTCTAGTCTTAAAGTCACTGAAGACCCATCATGTAGAAGAGTCAATGGGAACGTTAAATTTTTCGTGGCTACCAGTTCAAAAGTTGTCGAGGTGGGAAAGATAGGAGATTTGCTTTTTCATCAGGTACCCTTTTCATCACTTGACCAGGGTTCAAAATTACGAGGTCCGTTGCAAATGGCTATCGCGTTGTATTAGAGTGCGGCGTTAATAAACCTCACTCACTCATGTGCAATTCAAAATGTGAGAATAAGTATAAACAAGTAATATAAAAAAAAATTAAGTCAATTCCTACTTAGATCAACAAAGAAAATTTTTATTTTAGCTACTTTTTATTAAATAGTTACAATTAATACAAATATGTATATACATATGACAGAATCACAGCATTAAGTGGTAATTCATTTTTATTTATTATCATTAAAGTATCGTATTGTCATAAAAAACAATCGTGTCTATAAAATTTCTGTTCAACTGAATGCTTTAAGACGTGAGAAAAAAAACCTTTTTAAGTTTTGACACAAATCGCCAAAAGGATCGCTAAGTAGCCAAAAGTGATGCCAACGTGGCTATATTTGTAATTCTTTAAATAATTAGTTTTAATCAATTCATTTTTATTAATTATAATTAAATTTTTGTATTATCATCCAAAATAATCATGTATATAAAATTTCAGCTCAATGGAGTGCTTTAAAATATATTTTATTAACGATTGAAAATTCCACCAAGATAAATAAATAAAGAACTAATTAGAGTGTGTGAGTTAATAGTAGTAATTAAAAAAAAAGATATAAATGCTTCCTCACGAAGAAATCCTTATAATATTTCAGTGACCTCTTCTTCCACAAGTCATAAGAAACAAAGGACAGTATAAAGAGCTGTAGCTTGAACAAAGCGTACTAATTTGTTCTTTTGAATCGCCTTAATCAGCACTGCATAGCCAGGAATATTATTATTCCTGAACAGCATAGCTTCGTCACACAGTGCTCCACATTAACTCTGTTACTAAGAGTTACTGAGCTGATTCATCACGGCTTTCAAAATAAACAGGCCACGGGTATGC
>BMAV01027619.1:45322-60985 GCA_019973955.1 Trichonephila inaurata madagascariensis
AAACGGAAACTAAATCAACTGGGAGAGTGGTTTCCCACCCACCCCTCCACCAGCGCTGTTGCGCAGCATTTAATGTGGACTGCTTTTTAGTTTTATATGTAACTTCAACAAATTCTTCTCTGTTCAATTTATTATGATGAGTGGATAATAGAGATTTCTCTAAGGTTCCACGTAAATGTATAACCGTTACCGTTAGAATAAAGAGCTTAACGACTGACCCGAATAGGGAATTCCTTTTCATCCTAGTCTTCTAAAGCCTGCTCGGTGTAGCTGCTTACTGCCAGGATGGAGGCTCAAATAAATACTCTTGGCAAGGTCAACAGAAATAAAAAAATATTTTTTCTTTTAAATACAAAATACAGGGTGTCCCAAATTCATGGTACAAACTTTAAGGGTAGATACAGGACATTGTAACAATCACTTATAGTATAGGAATGCATGGGCGCAAGTGAAACCGTAAGGCGAAAACCGGGAAAATAAACGAAAAGAGAAATGGAGTCATCGGTAGGTTTCGCTGCCATTAGGAGGCAGTAAATGTCTAGCTGCCGTTCAGCATGATGCATCTCAGTAAGAGAAAGCGTCATTCACAATTGTGCTGACGTTTACGGTGGGAGACTTTACGTATGGCAAAAATGTAGGCATGCATTACAAAGGCAGAGCTGTGCTACGCGCAGTTTCCTGACCAACGAATGCCTGATCACAGAATTTTTCAGCGGTTACATCGTCAACTACGTGAAACATGTTTGTTCCTCGTCAGCAGTCGTGATGCTGGTCGACAAAGAGCTGTGCGCAGTTCAAGCCTAGAACAAAGCATCTTAAACCTTGAGGCTGTTTGACCATAGACAAGTACAAGAGCTGTTGCTCATCACGTAAGTGCGAGTCATCAGACCGTTTGTAGTGTGTTAAACGAAAATCAGTAAAACCTCTTCCATTTTCAGCCAGTACAAGCTTTGAATCCGGCAGGCTATCTTAATGTGAGCTGCTGCTGGACTTCATCGTTCATGCGCTGAACAGTTATCTAGAGTTATTGTAAACATTACGCTTGTCAACGACACTTTCGTCCCTTATTTTTTGTGTTCGAGCCTCACTATGTCACTTGCGCCCATACATTTCTATACAATAAAGGATTGTTTACCTACCCTTTAAGTCAGTACCATGAATTTGGGACCACCCTGTATGTCAAAATTCTAATATGAAGTAATTTGAAGTATATTTTTGTAAATTTCTCTTGTAACGTTATAAAGAAACTCTTAAATAAACCCAAAAGATTTATTAAATATGTTTTTTCACAAATACCAACATTGCATTGCTCTAAAAAAACAATTCCTTTATTTTCACATAACCTAAATTTTACTGCCCTTCATGTGAGCTAGCTTCAGTTACAAAAATTCTCGATACGTAGGAATAAGTTTACAGATTTTTTCTAACAAAGTTTTATTTTTAATATTTAAAAAAGAATGTATGTAATTAAGCCAAAAATAGCAACGTAAATTATAATAATTCTAAGGCAAGTTCATAAAAAAAAATATTTGTTACATTTTTATTAAAAATAACATGTTGACATTTTTTTTAAATTACTACTCTGCTATGGTGATGAAAATCTTTAAATAATTAGATGTAGTTCTCTAATCTGATTAAACATTAAAAATCGAGATAAAAATTAACCAATAATTTGTTATCCAATTCCGAAACAAGTCTAATGATTTAATCCCCTGTGTGTTTGACGTTTAATTTTTCACATAATGACAGCTTAATTAATTTAGTGAATGTGAGTAAGAGTTAATCTTTTTTCGTTGCATTCAGGGAAGCCTTGAACACATACCTTTACGAGCTGTCTCTAATTTTCTAGAATGCTTGAAGTCTTCAAAAATTGCTCCGAAAGTTCTCGGTTTTCTATTTGATATTTGTAATCAAATGTGATAAATGGTTATTTTTAATTTCATTTAGTCACCAAATTTTCCCATCAGCATTGAAATTGCTAAGATAAGTAGGAGTTATGGGAAGAGCATCGAATAAAATTCTTTAATATTCATTATTATGTATGATACACTATCCCAGAACATTTGACATCTCAGCTTCCCAGTTATCAAATCTTCAGAAATTCTTCGTTTTTCATGCAGGCAAATTAGATGGCTTATTTAGAGTTTCGAACAATTTGCAGTACGGCAAGAATATGGGTTTTTTTAGATATTTTTGAACACATAATCTATTATACTTGTATGTGTAGAATATATATTTGCTTTTATAGACATTAATGACATTATAATTCATTTGTAAATGCTAAAATTTGAATATTCATATTTTTTTTTCACTAATTAATGTCTGGATGTAGATTTTGAAAATATATATATTTGCTTCTTTTGTTTATTTTCACAATTAAAGTTAATCAAAAATATAAAATTAAATTTTTAATGAGTTTCTTGAACATTTTAAAAGCCAGAAAAAAGTTATTTTAATTACTAGTTTTCATACATTTAAGTCTGAATGCTTTTACTCGCATTCTTTTCCGAAATTAATACCAGAAATCTTATGAACTGATTTGGAAAAGTTTTTTTTTCTTTTGATTCTTTACTCACGAAACCTAAATTCATCATCTTCATCTCTTTTTTTTTACGGAAACGTTTTCATTTGTATTCCGAAGTCTCTGATTAAGATTTCAATCTCTTTTTTTTTTTTTCACTCCAAAATTATTATTCCAAATCCTTATTTTTAAGCATTTGAAAGGAAAAAATATTGAACTTCTAATTACTCCTTTCTCATCAATCTTTCTTAGATTTCTTTTTTCATATCATTTCACTCAAACTATTTCATTAAATTCTTTTTGTTCTGTAATAAATCGGGAGGGGGGGATATTTGAAGCTTATAGTATTTATTTTAAATTCACGATTACAAAAAAATTTAGTTTTTTTATAATTTTTGTTTCGATTTGTTGTTCAGTTTTTTTTATATATATATAATTGTGTGAGACTCTGTCTTCAACATTTCACGACAATTTTATGTTTTTAACAGAATTGAATAATTTTATATTTTTCGTAATTAGAAAAACCTTTTGGGATTTAACGCGTCTGTGAATTTCATGCAATCATTTCCCCCTTCTCAAATAAATCCAAAGTATTTGAATATTAAAATGAGATTTTAACTTATAAAGGATTCCACAAAACTTTAATCAACATAAGAAAAGAGGGGGGAGATTATGTTTTGACAATGCTCATGATTTTTCAGTAATTGTTTCAAAATATTACTTTATACAAAAGTCTAAATCTGTTTCACTATCGCTCGCAACTTTCGATAGTTTGAATGCTATTTACATTTGTTTTCCTCATTATTGCTTTTTATAACTGTAAAATTTATAAGCTTATAATTAATACAGTTAGCCATTCGTAGTCCATCATTCAAAATCTCTGAGATATTTTCCAACAATATTTATATCTAAAGTACAAAATATTCTGTGGAAGAAGGAAAAAGACTAAAAAAAGTACCCCAATGAACTAGAATCAGGAACTTGAATTTCAAATTCATTGAATTTGCCATACGTATTAAAGAAACGGATATCCTTTTTTTGTCAAGTTCCAAAACTAGTAGAACCATCTCCAATATCTTATTGTCTTCGTTTTTAAACAATTATTGTTTCCCAAATAATTTCTGTTAAATAACTTAAAAATTAATTTTATTTAATCAAAAGATGAATTCATATTAATGTGTACGTAACCTTCTTTTAAGAAGTCGCAATTTGCAAATGTCATTTAAGATTAAAACTAGAATATATCACTCTATACGAACTTGAAACATTTTCAATAATGCCTTGCCTTAAATATATTCTGCTGTTACATTTACGACATCTTGCATTATAATAAATAATTTACATATGCTTTGACCCTAATAATATTATGATTGATTCAAAACTGAGGCAGAACTTTCATTAATGTATGGGTTTGATTAATAAAATGCAAGTATTCCTCTCATTTTATTTTGCTTCATAAATCCTGGAACTAGAAGCATAAACATATTATTTAAAAAATTACTTTCTTTATTTTGTTATGTTTTTTAAAATTAGAATCTGTTTCAGCAGGAATATTTCATGAGTTTCCTTATTTAAGAATTCTGAAAAGAAAAGAAATAATTAAATTAAAAAAGATTATTTTTTTTTGAAAAAATCAGTATTTCATTATTACTTTTTAGCTGAACTTTATTCATTATTTAAATTGGGAAAATATAAAATATAGAACAATGCATTAAAATAATATATATTTATAACAAACCACGCCATATTCTAGTAGTACAACAAATTTATCATTTCAATTACTGCGTATAACTGTAACTACTGGCTTAAGAAAACCAAAACAATTTTATAATAACAGCATAAAACATATTTCCCATGCTCTTGTCTTTCACAAATAAAAGGTATTATTAGTTATTGAGGTATGATATTTGAATATGTAAGATCTCTATAAGCATATGAACTATGAGATGTTTTGTAGATATGAGCTCATAAGGTATTTTTAAAGATATTGTTTCCTTAATATTTTTATATTCCTTCTTGAATTACAATACAGAAGTCAATGAATTGTGTGGAAATATTAACCAAAAAATCCTTTAAATTAAATTAACTAGAGTTTTTATAAGCATTTATTTAATTGAAAGACAGAATCGAAATATTCGGAAAAAATATTCACTGTTTTGTATCACTTGTGAATGAAACACTTTACAAGTCCTATTATATTTATATTTCTTATTATAAATATGCTAGTATTTTTTTTCCGGGATTGAAATTTCGAAATTGCGACTCAAAATTTGAAAGCTAGAACAGTAAATGAAAACTGAGCAAATGTTACGAAACGGGAAATCGAAAACAGACTTCAATATACATTTAATCAAGAGATTACGGATCCTTTAACAGATCATTAAAAGTTCTAATCAGCCTTCCGCAATGTGTGCAATTCCTTTTCATAGCAAGACAAATACGATCGTTTCGAGAAAGGAAACAGGCAAACGATACGAATCTCGTCTGAGTCTTTTCGATGAGACTCTGAAATTAAACCTCTTAATGAAACTGGACCACTTCGTAATTGAAGTGCATTTAGAGCAGATGGTTTTCTCATACAAGGGGGTGAGGGGTGAACAAATAATCCATCTCTCTGTTAATTGTCTCTGGGGTAGATCAACGGAAAAAACATTTAGGTAATAGCCTTTTATGTAATTAACTATATTGAAAGAACTTTTCAAGAATTAACTAAAAAGAAATTTAGAAGTGTGTTTACAATAGTTTGTAAAATTATTTTGCTATCTTTTGCATCTGAAGTTGTAGAGTTTTTCTAAATGTTTACAGATACTGAAATACAAATTTATAATTCTTTTGAGTGAAAGTTAAGTTTCTATAATTTTTCACGTATTCCATTGTGAAAACTGTAGATTGCAAAAAAAGGTTAATAAAAACAGTTTTTTAGGAATAAAAAGTTTTAAGAAAAAAATAATGGTTTGAAAAGTATCATCGAGTAAAACTAATGCAGAACATTTTAGTTCATAGCACTATTTTTCAGGCAGAAATATATGAATATTGATGTTATATGTTCCTGACCAAAAAAAGTCAGTAACATAAATACGGTGTGATATGGTCGTTCTATGGCGACCATATCTTTGATTGTCAGTGTGAATTAGAGGTGTGGGATTCTCGAAATGAATCGACATTTTAAAATTCTTAACATGACTTTATTAAGAGTTTAACTTAAATTTCTAATAAATTGGATAAACTTATATTAAGTGAGAATAAACCAAACACGCAGCTGTAGCTAAACCTGATCGCGTAACTTGGATCACTTATCTAAATAATTATATTATCCGCCTACTTTCAATTCCGATAATATTGCACTATCAAATAATCCGTCCTACCTTGAATCAAGCTACGGTTCAATCACTTTCAAAGAGATTTTTAAACACGCGTGCAATAGTATACACCTTGTAGTAATGGCTAGAAATCTTTTAATCTTTGGTAGGCCTTCAAATTACACTTCTATCTCTTCCAAACATAACTTTCTCTAAATTGCCATCTCGCTTACTAAAACTTCTGTTCTTTTAAAGGCTATCTTATTTACATTTACAATTGCATTTCACTTCTTGAATTTGGGTTGGAAGAGATTTGCCATTAATCTTGGCCGTCAAAGAACCCAGAGGTTATGTTACAGAAAAGACGCGTGAGACCGTCACAACGGTAGGCAATAAATATTAAATTAGCGTACACAAATGCTGTCTGCTGCGATGAACACTTTAGTAACCTTTAAGAACATTTGAACTTGAGCAACACCATCCATAGCTAGGGGAAAAGGAACGATTGTACAACGAATTTCTCATTTGGTAGTCGTTTTAGATACTTGATTGATTGTGGAAGGTCACTGAATGCCTTGTGTAAGAAGAAGAAATTCTAACCAGTAAGTGTCATAATTCGACTTTGACAAGATTGTGGTCTACGGGTATTGCTTTTTTTGTCGGTTCGCTGTGTTATTGCTTGCATTGGTCATCATTTATTTGGTATATTACTAATATAAAACCGATGGGTTCAACTAACAATGACTTTAATACCTCAAAAGAAACCTTGAACTACACTGCTCAAAAAAATTAGGAGAGCAAGCAAAAATATGGAGAAATCTCTGCGTGAAAGCCATGCATGGTCATAAAAGGGAGAATACAGGTGTAACAAAACGCAATATAGGCAAAAAGCAAAGAACAATTATATGGAAACTTTAATTGTTTCAAATGGTATAAAGAGCCTGAAATAATATTTCAGGGCAACAATTTGGTTACATGTAATTCACAAAAAAACTGATTATGTGGAAATGATACTGGATGTTTGATGTGATGTATGGTCCATCTCAGCTGCAACGCCTGACACACACATGTTGTCCATGCGATGGAATTATCGATGAAACTTTAGGAATATTGTTCTACTTTAAACGAAGTCCTATTCTCCAGGTAACAGGAGGATTTGGTCTTGCAGCAGCGCGTTGTCCAAGTGTGTCCCAAGCACGTTCAATTGGACTAAGATCAGGAAAGCATTTCAGCCACTCCATACTCAGTATTGCTTCTGCTTCCAGAAAGTTCTCTGCAAGACTCTCTGTATGAGGTCTGGTATTATCCTGCATTTTTAAGAAAAAAACCACCAATGGTTGCAGCGTAAGGCATGACCAGGGGTCTCAAAATATTATCTGCATACCTTTGAGCCATCAAATTGCTCTTCCGAATGATATGCAGCTCAGTACACTGCATAGTACAGGCATCCCTTACGTTGATTCTAGCGGATACCATCAAACCACCTCGTCCGAGATGGGATCTTTCCTGAACGAACGTAAGGTTATTTTGAGTGTTCCTTTTTCGCCATATCAAAACACGTCTGGTGTCACTTTCTAAACTGAATCGGGACTCGTCTGTAAACAGCATTTTGCTCCAGTCATTTGCATCCCATCTCGATGTTAAGAAGCCCACTTTTCTCAAGATGCATGCTGTCAACGAATACACCCCCTTTTGGCTGTAGACCACCGCATGAAGCCTATTTCAAATTGTTTGGCTTGGGTCCATTTGACATGTTGCCAAAAGAAACTGTCTTTGAAAAGTGTAGCATTTGTTGTTCAATCGCAAAGAGCTGTTGCCAGGATATGTAGATCACTATTTGCTGTGGTAGCATGTGTACGACCTTATCCTGGTCGATGTCCAGCATGCCCTGCTTTTTGTAATCGATTCCATAATCTTACAATGACACTTCTTGCCACTCCATCAGCATGTTCTTTTTGTTTTTCCGGATAGCAGTCTCTCGATTATATACCAAGCTATAGATTCTACTTGATCGCGTTGTCGTGACATTTTCTAGTCACCTTTTCTCAAATCAACAGCCAAAAGGTTGAATTTCATCACTGAGACAGCGAAAAACAACAGCTTCTATGAAATCACTATTTCTGCACTCTATAATATCCTTTTTAAGGTTTTTGCATACGAAGTTGTTTTCTGCTATATTTAAGACTATGGATATTATTTTACACTATTTATCAGAAGAAATATTTTCGAAATTTCATTAAAACCATGAGTTTCTGTAATTTTTTTTAATAGAATATTAAGTCTAAAAGACTTATCTAAAAAAGACATGATTAATTTTATTATCTCTCTGGACAAATGTTTGGAATCACCATACAACAGAAGAGAATGATTCTCTGCTCAGGAAACCTTCCCGATGGGATAGTTAAAAAAAGAAAACAATATTGGAATTATATTCTAAAAATGTTCGAAACTCTCTTTAAAATTTTGAAAACGTAAAGTACAGTTGAAACGGATTAATCTTAGTAATTATAAAAATGTAATACTTTTTTGTTTTAATAAAAAGTTTGATGGGAAAAAAAGTATAATAAAAACTTTTATGTGTTTGAACTTTATACACTTTTCCTAAAATACGTCTATTTCTTGTAGTTATGAATGTCATTAAAAGAAATCATAGGTCTTTGAAAAAAAATTAATTAATTTCAATCTGTAATTTTCAAATTTTTTGATTAAATTATTCAAAAAATATTTTACAAAATAAAAAGAAATAAAAAATATTTATAACAGAAAAGTGAAAACTGAATAAAATCTAAGCAATTAATAATTACGGTATAGAAAATGTTTCGATGCACATTAATATGAATAATATGTGCACATCTTATTAATATTTTCCATTGTCAGAAATTTAAGTAATAGAAAAATATGCATGTAAGTTTTGTGCAAAAAAAAAAGAATATATATATCAGAATTCTACGAAAGTAGTCTGACAAAAAGTGGTCTCCCTATCTCCCTACCCTCTTTCAAGAAGAATTATTTTTAAAAATGTCTTAAAATGTTTGATTTTTAATATTGACATTAAAATCGAAGGGAAAGTGTTTCAGAGTAAATCAATATCAGTTTAAAAGTTTTTGGAAACTCTTGTCTCTTTCAATTCAGTAAATATTAGAATTTACTGGATTACTTCGAAGACTGTCATCAGCAGTTTATTATTGCTTAGAAATAGTTTAGATGCATGTGTGTTGGCCAATAAAATAACCCTCAGCGATAAGAGAATGATTTTTTATTAAAAGAAAAGACTTTCCAAAATGAGCTTTTGTGAATTCATATTTATTTTAATTTTCAACTTTAATCGTATTGTCGTTATGAAAATATTTAAATAGCACTTACTTCAGTACTAAACATTCTTAAGCAATGCACTCAAAGCTTTTTGAAAAAAGAAACGATACTTTCATGTATCAGTTTCTTGTGAAATTAAATTTTAAAAAACAATTTGAATATATACCGTATATTTTGGCTAGAGTTTTTTCGTCAACAACTATTTAACATCTAATATTAAACCCAGCGAGTGAGTGGTTAGTGCATCGCGCTCCCACACAGCAGGTCCGAGGTTCAAACCCCGGACTGTGCAAGGATGACTCAGCCTTTCATCCCTTCAGTGGGTCGATAAATGAGTACCAAGCTTGCTTGGTAACTTAACGCTAGAGGTTTCGCGTCAGACTGACTACCTGACCCGAACATCTGTTCATGCACCTCAGGGCCTAAGGTCGCGTATACTGAATTGGGTACAGTAGGCTTTGGCCCTCATGGGCTGTCGTGCCACTGAGTTGATTTAACATCTAATGCAAAAAATGCAATAATAAATAATATTTAGAAAACTATATATTTATTTCATTTACTCTTACATGTATTTTGATGAAAATTAGCGGATAACTATTTTATTTAAATAATGCCATATTTTGGAATTGTATTTTATTCAACGAAGAAGATACCTTTTGACTTTTTCTTAGTTTATTTGATTATTTTAACTGTGTGCTATAAGACACAGCATTATTCACTAAAATTATTTACATATCAAAATATGTCTTCTTGATTAAAAATTTCGTGACAATAACTCAAGAAAAATTTAGTTTTCCCCCATTTTGTTGTTCTTTAGCTAAAGACTATGTTAGCCCTTAAGTTAAAATCACGAGTTCGTGTGTCCTCATTCCATCAATAATACATTTTTAAAAAATGATTTAGGCTGATGGGGAATTTACAGGAAAATCAAGGAGCTGTCCCTTGGCTATTTTTATTGTCTTTATATTTTACACCACAGGGCTTAAATATTAAAATTAATTATCCTGTGTATAAATTAAATCTCCGATTTCATAATCTGTGAAACTTCATTCAAAATTATGGAGTTTAGTTCGTAAAATTCTTATTCAAAAAAAATTCCTCTGAACATGCTCGAATACAAATGTTCTCCTGAAAAATTAAAACAGACTACAAGCGTAATTTGTCAGGCAGTGAAGTTCACAGGGAAAAAAATCAGCAAAGGCTGATATTCTTTAAAAATAACTAAGTAAAACTGAACTGAAGTAACTCCATTGAACAAAATGAGGATTTTTCTCTTTATTTTTTAATACTGAATAATTCTTAATAAGAAGAAAACAATATCATCATGTATAGAACAATCAAAATGAGTTGATATGCTCCGTTTTCTACATAAACGAATACATTTAATCACAGGAATAAACAGCAGGAGCTTTATTAAAGCTGTTAGCTGCTGAATAACGAAGAGGAGCAACATTTGTTTTCAGTCAGTTCATTAATTTCTACACTTATCGCAAGGAACAGGCAACTGTACCTTGGGTCATCGAACATAAAAAGTGGGGGTGGAAAAATAAAGGACACATGATGTAAACTTATTGACCAATAGCATAAGAAACAAAGACATAAAGGGACTAATTGGCATTGAAATTAAACTGTTAAAGAGTCCAGGTATAAAATGGTGGGCACGAAGAAAAGTGAAAATCTTTACAATATTTTCCTTGATTGTTAGATGAAAACCACGCGAAGCTGAGATGCCACTAATTCATCTCTCACCCTGTCATCTCCCCGACAACTCATTATGCAATTTATTGTAACTTTTAATAATGTAAATAAATGTTAACTATTATTTCATGTTCAGAGCTCAACCTGGATGACTCATTTAACATTTATTACAAACTGTTTTCACCTAAGATGCCATTAAATTCTTAATTTCTTCCAAACGAGAATGTAGTGTCATAACAATGTGCTATAATGCCTTTTTGGTGCTTTTTCCCTTTTAGATATTTTGCACAGGATAGCAGGTTGGATTCTAGCCAAGAAGAAAAAACAGCATTTACCTTAACACTGCGATGTGGTAACATCCTGTTACGAGTTTTAGGATAAAATTTACCTGCCTTGTTGCCCGCTTCTTTAAAATAAATCTAAAATTGCTACATGATAATGAGACTTGAATAGGTAAGGCAATTACTATATTGAAAGAGTGTCGTATATACAAATTTGTTATTCGTATTGAGTATTATTTATCCTTCAAAGAAAATACGTAACTGAATAGTGCCCAAATTGTTAGGTGATAGACAAAAAGTCAATATCATTTTGTAATCAACATCTCTTCAAACAATAGGTTTTTAAAACCATATACTCATTTCTTATTTTCCTTTCTTTCGAATTTAATTGATAGCTTTTGGTAACTTTATTCTCGGTATGATTTTATTATTAGTATTACTACTATTTAATGTTAGTAATTTGAATTATTCAATTAAAAGTGCTACGTTCTTCTTATTTAACCAAGGGCTTAATGGATTCACAAATTATTTGATTTTAGTTCAGCAATAAACTCAATGATATATTTAAAAAAAAAACTGACTATTAAAAGAAAATTTCTTTTGAGATTCAAACCAAAAGAGGTAAATTTGATCCATCCCAATATATTCATACAAACTATTCTTAATGCTTGAGGACCAGATGGTACACATTTTGTTCTTACAAAAAGAATGTTTTTTTAAAAACATAATTTCATATTCGACGTTATATTTTTATTTTCATCCACATTTTTCAAACTTTTTGCTTGAATAACTCCTCAAGATGGCCAAAAATTATTTAAAAAAACATTTTTGTAGCTGCTTTTCTAATTCCTATCCAAACAAATTGCATTCTAAATACTTTTTTTAGAAATTCAACTTCCTCACGAATTGAAGAAGAAAAAAAATCTTCGAAAAGTTTTTTTTTTCTTAAACGTAATCATCTTTTCAAGAGCAATTTATTGGTGCAAAGGCGATAAAAATCTATCCAAAAAAGTTTGGAAAAAAAGAGAGAAAACTTGAGAAACTTTAATTGCCTTTCACAAAAATGGCTAAAAATCTCCAACTAGTAGAAAAATAATATTTCGGTTACGTGTTTGGAATCAAAAACTACTGGAGAAGTATTTCATTTAAAAATAGTGGAAAATATTAAACTAGACATCAAGTAACCAACGTGTCGGAATAAAATTACATGAAGCATATTACTCTGTTAGAAAAAAAAAGAAATATTTATTTGAATTTACTTGTAAGTTACACATAGTATGGAAATTTTTATGTCACTTGCAAGATTTTTAATGTAGCATAATATTTTATACATCGCTTTATTAAAAAAGTACGATATAATTTCTAAAAGAGGATTCATTTCTATGACGTTAAGTCTGTTTTCGGTAAAAGTACGAGAGCTCTAACTAAACGTGAAGCACATTTTCAGACAGAAAAATGACTCAATTTCCATGGAAATTTGCAATTTTGTAACTCGTACCTCTGTTAACAATATAGTGTTTTTAAAAATTTCAAAATATTCTGTGAATACTTTCTTTTTTGTTTTAACACATAAAAGCAAAGCCTATTTAACATTACGGTATAGGACAAAAAATGCGAAACACATTTTATACCAGAAAAAATGAATCAACTCGGTTAAAAATGAAAAGTATGATAAAAACTGCTGCTTTCTAAAGGATAGTGAACCTAAAATATCATATTAATTTTTCATTTCTTTTATATCTGAAAAAATGTTCCAAATTCGGGTCCTATTCTTTAACATTAACCGAAAACAGCCTTAAAAACTGATGCTGCCAATAGGGATCATTTAAAAGGGGACTTACTGCGTTCGGAAACGTGAATTTCAAAAAACGTATAAATGAATGTTTCTTTAACTTAGTGTCAGTTGATTCTGAATATATAAGTGGTGTTCAAACGAAAGAGATTCGAGGTGTGTATCCATGACATTATTTGGTATAGAAATGAGATAGTTGCATCGATAGAAAAAACAAACTTTAATGAGTTAAATGCCTACAAAGTTTGTTAAAAGAAATCTCCCATGGCATTTAGGCTGGTGTCCCATTGCTTAGGAAGATTACGAATTCTGACCACAAAGAACGATGTCGGTTAATCAGGGAATCGGTTCAGAACTCTATTAATAGGGGACCTTGCATTTCGAAAAGTGCAGTCAATATCACCTTCACGGCTGACTGCTGAGCTTTAAATTTTTTGGGCCTAGTTTAGTCGAGATGTTTCCGATGCCTGCTGACGAACTTCCCTTCCGGTTAGAAGTGGTGACACCAGGTTTCATTTCCTGCCACTATGTGCTGTAGAAAGTCGTCGCCGTCTCATTCCTGTAGCACAACAAATTCTAAAACCTCAGACCTACTCTGTTTTCTTCTGGAGTCAGACAGCATGCGGGGTACTCATTGGCAACAAACTTTTCAATACTTCAGAATGTTATTGACAATATTGTGATTGATTGATTGATTGAATATCAACGTCGCACTTTTTAGCTACACGAGGGCTTTTGGCGACGGACCACGTCATTTTGACCCATGGTCAAGTGACGTGGACGACACCTGAGCTGGCACCCCCTCTCCTAACTACCACACCACACCAACGGGAGTACGTTTCAGCTCTCGACAGATTTAACGTGTATCGCTGCCCTACACGGTGAGTCTTTAGTGGAACTGGGCTCGAACTCGTGACAAGGCAAGCCACGGTCCGATACCTATACCACTCGGCTACCACGGCCAACATTGACAAAATTGTGAACAGTACCGATGGAATCGTTGAACTCAGTTGCGACGTCACGAATGTTTCGACTTTGATTTCTCTTGATTGCAGTGCCAATATCCGTAATTAGCTTCTCTGTCACAACTTTGTGCGCCTGAACGAGTAGCGGCAAATCCCTTGTCTAATGTTGACCTTCGCTAAACATTCTAACCCACCTCGTCACCGTGGGCTTCGACACACACGTGTCACCGTACACAACCGACATTTTGCAATGGAAATTCCCCAGTTTACACCCTTTCAGTGTTAAAAACTTTATTACAGCTAGTCGATCCGTTTTGGACGCAGTTGCATCCACATCAGCCTTTTTTAAATGAATACCATTTCCTTACGAATGCAATTATCACAAATTTGCTTGCGCATCCGCGTGCATGATGCATACACCTTCACTAATCGCGTTTGTTTCACGAAAATACATTGAAAACTGTTCGCATGCGACGCTTCGAATCATTTTTATTTGAACACGCCTTATATAAGTAAAACTGTCCTTAGAATATTCATTCATAGAATATTAGAATTCATTGAAATATTTTACTTCATTTATTAAAAAAAATACTTTTCGTGAGATAAAATGTTCTTGGGAAAATATTTTACTTCAAGTAATCTTGTATTTATTCCAACTGCTACATTTGGCATAAATTATCACGAAAATAAAACTAATCTAAGGGTTTTTAAATTTCAATTGATGATGAATAATAATTTAAAAGAAAAGCACTCTCATAATTATTTTCATTACAAATACACCTGAAGTATGAAACTATTAAAATATGTGTAAAGTATAATTAACATTCCTTTGTATCGTTAATTAATTTAGATGAATCACTTAGACAAATCTATTTAAAAGGTGTAAAAAATAATTAACATTCCGTTTTGCCGTGACATTTTATCGTCAATAAATCTTCAAAAGTAAACAATTCATTAAATAAAAAGAATTTTTAGTGCAAAAAAAAGTGAATCTATATGAATAGTTCAGAGCGAAATGGAAAGAAAAGATTCGTTTATAAAAAGATAGTTCTTAAATAAATACACACAGAAATTTTGAAAAAACAGCTAAATATAGTCGCTAGAATTTTTATGTAAATGGAAACAGTCAGGATAAATGATGATCTGTATAACATATTATTTTGGTGACTCAGAAGACTTTAGTTTTGGTTTGAAAAAAAGAGAACTAATTTCTTTTTAAGGATTTTTGAAAATAATCTTAGCACAATGATAGAAAGATAATGTTTTAATACATTTTTATCTAGTTCCTTGTTTTTAAATATTATATTCAAGAATGTTTTCAGAGTCCTTCATCAATGATTTGAAGATGACAGCAAGCGTTTTATTGTCTTCGGAATTTATTAGTAACGTTTTCGCTGTAAAGAATTAATTTAACTATGACAGGATGAAAAATATATATTATTCATAAACAAACTCATACTGTTTTTCAAATGAACTGATTCAATTGTTTATTTTCCTCTAACCACAAAATAATCATCATTAAATTTAAAAATGTTTTGCGTGGGAATTTTGATAAACTTAAATCTCCTATGTGGGACAATTTCACTTCTATAAAAAGTTTAAAAAGAGTTATTTATATATTTATTAATTCAATCCATTTTTGAATTCAAGAGAAACTTTTATATTTTATAATATACTGTGTGTGTGTGTGTGTGTGTGTGTGTGAGAGACAGAGAGAGAGATTGAGAGAGTGATGGTGAGTGTTTGTGGGTGAGAGTGATTAAAATAGTAAAAGAATAAGTGAGAAAAAATGGGG
>BMAV01027619.1:61385-78941 GCA_019973955.1 Trichonephila inaurata madagascariensis
TGTGTGTGTGTGTGTGTGTGTGTGTGTGAAAGTTACTCGAGTGTATTTACTACAGAAATCCGTTATATAATTTAAAGTGACACAATATAGAGTTTTGATTGACTTTTATTCGTATTTAATGCTGCAATAAATTCTAAATTGTGACCAAAGGATATACAGTCACTCAAAATATTATTGGGAGACACTACCAGTTGAAATATTTTTATCGTAATATTTTATTTAAACACACAATTAAAACAAAAAAAAAGAAGTAAATGCTATTTTGGTAAATACAAATAATAATAATTTAAACAAAACTCATACATTAATGAAATTATGATTAAAATTGAAAATTAAAAAAATCGAGTTAAGAAAACGTGCTCTTGAGGTACTCTACCATGATACTTATGTTTTTTTAAAAGATTTCTGACAGTTTCAGGATTTAATAAATCTTCCGAACCTACTTTTACATTGCAAAGTCATTTTTACTTTCTTGGATTAATGTGTACTTGTCTCACAATGTACTTCTCTTAACGCTCATTAAATATCCTTGGCCACCCTGATTTTTGCTTGTTTTCAACACTTTTTGTTTTCTTGAACCTGTCAATGATGTTAAAAACAGTAGACACTCAAATTTTCAAGATTTCTCTAAAACAGAGAAGTGATTTCCTCTCTTTCCAATGACTTATTACGAGATTTCGCACACCAACCGATATATCTTTGTTTCTCGCCATTTTTTCTATAAAAAATATTATATGTTGAAACGTTTATGTTTAAACTTCTTGTCTAAAAAAGTGGTGTGAAATTAAATTCTATTGATGCTCTGTATATTTGCTAAATTTCTCATTTCAAAAGTCTCCCAATACTTTTTTGACTCCATTGTGCCTTTGAATTATATTTGAAAGGCTAGATTAAATTATAATTCTATAATACTAATAAAAATTTCCTTATATACTGTTTACCAAATGTTAACACATTTCTTAATTCATTTTGTTTTTGTTTTAATGTGATAAATATTTTTATAAATGGCTTTACAGTTATACATGCCAAGTGTCCCAATACTTTTTTGAGTGACTGTATTTAAAAGTATGTTTGAGAGCCACTGATTGGTTTTTTTAAGTTTTTTATTTTGCAGTTTAGTAATATGTATTATTTCTGTACTTTTAAAGCAAATAAAAAATTACAAGAAAGAAAGAAATTATGAAAATGATGTAATCTGCTTAAATCTACCTTTCTGAATGGAGTAGATGTGAAGCTGATTTGTTGTATACATAAATAAAAATGCAATTTCAAAAATATTATAGAGTAACACTTCGCACTCTTTCTATGCAACAAATTGACGATATTGTGTGATGCATTAAAATAACAATTAAGCATCGACTTTGAGGGACAACGAAAAAAAAACCTCGAACTCATATTTTATTAAACTTCACACAAAATCTGAAGCTCTGAGTAAATCTGAGTTCTTCAGAAATCCTTAAATTTTTCTCTACATTTTATTCGAAATCTCTTTTGTACAGATAAATTTGCTACTATAAAATACTTTGAAAATGTTTAATACAAAGCGCTTACAGAAAAATTGTTGAGGCGATTATATATTCTTGAACGTTTGGAAGGAATAAGATTTTGATTCACACTTGGAAAAATTTATTGATATGAAATGCCTAGTATTATAAATTTGTGAAATCTTCAATTCAGCAATTATATCTTTTTAAATATTTTTTACTCCCACCTTTGTTATTTGTATAATATGAAAGTTAACATTAAATCGGGAATTCCTTAAGTTTACAAAGTGTTCAAATCTAATTTATACCAAAATGTTATTTTACAAGCCTATTACAAGGAGAGATATTTTCTTTTCATTTTTATTTTTCACAACAGAGATAAAACAAACTATTTTCTTAAATCATTGAAAGTAAATTTTTTCCTATACATTTTAAATTTGTGGTTCTAACATGTTGAAATAATTTTCTTGCTTTAAAAAGATAAACGTTTGCAATAGATAAGATTGAGAGAATGATAAATTTATGAAAATAGTTTTTGATTAAAAGAAGTTATAAACAGATATTAATTGTTAAGAAACATTTTACTCAGACAGAACTTTGTTTAAATCGCCTTCTGTAGATTTTGAGTTAAGATATTAGGTACACTTTAAACTTTTAATTTCTCCTGCCTTTCTTCCACAACTTGAATTTTTTTAAATGTTACTTTTATTTTCGGAGTTCTCCCTTTTTCACGTAGAATGACTGATTAGAGTAAAATTATTAGAGGACTTTAGTTTTCATATGATGTAGAAGTTTGGAGAGTGGGGTACCTGTTCATGTGTCATTCTCGTCACTCGACTCTGGTTCAAAATGACGAGATGTCAGACTACTCTCAAAAGTAACATTAATAAACAAAATTTTCACTTTAAATATTGAAGACCCAATTTTCAATCATAATTTTCATCACGCTTCCTCCCACTTATATAATAACAATATATTGAATGCAATAATAATGCACTTTGGCGCTAAATCCACATAATACGAGTTTCATTATAAAGCATTCAAATTATTAAGATTAGTATTAAATTTTTTATATAACAAGCCCATGGGAGGCCCTAGTAATTGTTAAATTTGTTTTTAATTTAGTACTGATAAATTAATTTCTAAAACAGTGTATAGTGCTGAAACATTTATAAGTATATTATATGGA
The DNA here is from genome assembly GCA_019973955.1 of Trichonephila inaurata madagascariensis. Lineage (NCBI taxonomy): Eukaryota > Metazoa > Arthropoda > Arachnida > Araneae > Nephilidae > Trichonephila > Trichonephila inaurata. The sequence goes on from BMAV01027619.1 coordinate 64,059, forward strand.
TGTAAATGTGTATTTAATTTTTATTATGTCAGAATGTATTTTTTTTTTTTTTTTTTTTGTTCATTTTTTTTTTTTTTTTTTTTTTTGCTTCCTTTCAGTAAAATTAATATTTATCTTAAATCTTTTATTTCCAACTTTTCATTAGGCTCCACAGTTTGAGAAACGCTGTTTTAAACTGTACTTTTTGTCTCATAATAGAAAAAAATAGAGTTTTGATATTTTTGATAATTTATTAAGAAACTGTACTCCTGAAATAGCAGTTTTGCAATGGTTTATTTTGTTCGTTTCATAAAAAAAATCGGAGCAAAAAATTTAATTTCCAAAACCCTTTACAAATGAACTCAATTCAAAATTTAAACTGTAATTTGTTTTCAATTTTATTTTTATTTTAAAATGTATGAAAATTTTATGAAAACATAATTTTAAAATTTTGAATCACTCAGATATCCTTTTAAATATACATGAAATTTAAACTGTTTAAATGTCTCAAAATATATTTATGTTTCAAAATGTTGTATATATGGATATGAACAAGTATTAAAGAACATTCCCATTAAATTTAATGAATGTTACATAAGTACAAGTCAATTATACATTTTGAGTCCTAAAGCTTTTTAACCATTAATTTATGATAATATATAAAACTCTATGTTACATAAAAATACAATTAATATTTTCAAAAATGAGAGACATTAAACGTTTATTGCTTCCAAACATGTATATTTAAACCTTAAACATGTTGCCTGATATAACTTAAATACTTTTTATATTTGCATTGATCATTTGCCCTTTCATGTATGAAACAGAAATATGGGTTCAATTTCTTGTTCTGTAAATATTTTTCCTGCATTACGCTTCAAACCTTATTTTCTCAATATTAGAATATTCTTAAGAACAAGAAACAGAATAATTACCTTCAGTTATAAAAAGTAAACAAAAAAAACTTTTCAAAGAAAAGTATAAAATGTTATCATAACTTTTTTAATTGGATTACTAGATTAGAGTTTAAAGACAAATTATTTTCACATTATATTCTACTGTACAAAATTAAAAAAGAATTTTCATGCAATTAGCATCAAAGTCTTAGGAAACAATGGTGAAAGTCACTTTTCCTAGTGAAATGGCATCTGGCATTAAAAAATAAATCTTATACAACACATTTCCCGAAAAGAAAGCACACTCAGCATGGTGAAACCTGTCTTACCTATCCTTAAACAAGAAAAGAATAAAGAAAGTTCTAATTTTAAAGAATCTTTTACCTATTCTTTATTCTGTGGTGATACTTTTTTAAAGAAAAAAAAAACATTTAGTTCTATAAACTTTAAACATATTTTTAAATTATAAAATTGCCTTAGTATTGTGTTCTACATTATCCTTTTATAGAAGCTCGAGTGATAAAATAGTAGACTGTTTGGAAGCAGATTAAGCCTAAAAGTTTTATCATTTTTAAAACAATTTTCAGTATAATGCACAATAAGAAACAGTAATGAATTAAACTGCAATTTGAATTCTTTAATAGTGTACTTTACACAACAAGAATTTTTTACGAAAATAGATTATTTCTGAACGAATGGAACATTTCACATATCAAACAGATCACACAAGAACAAGTCAGAAAGTTTGTATTTTCTATTGGAAAAGAACATACACAAACTGTTTCTAAAAGCTTTTTTTTAAAGAAAAGTCACACGCTAAAACACTGCCACCAAATAGGCTGTTCATTCAAACTTTAGCCTTAATTGGGTAGAAGTGGGATGGGTGGGATTTAAATGGTGGGAAGTAAAAAATTCAGTTGTCCACTGCAGTATCGTCATCGCTATCTGGCTCAAAATTATGCGATTTTCATTATTAAACTAGTTATAAAACTTAATATTGATGCAATATAAGCAAAACTTGTTTTTATAACGTTATTTCTTTCCCGTGACTTTTTACACACTACCGCAGCCTTGTCGAATGTCGAGGGCTAAAACTGCAAACTAGTCCAAGTATATTCATGTCCAAAATTAAGGTCACGAACACAAAATCTATAAAAACTGAAGAACTATTCGCTATGTTGCCATGAAATTTAGCGCAGAGTTGTATTACACAGTGAGAAAAAATATAGCAACATAGCAATACATAAAAGATTTTAATTTTGAATTTAGATAAGAGGTATGTCAAAAAGTGTGGGAAATCGTGAATCAGAGATAAAGTATTGAAATCGTTAAAAGTCTGTTCAATTCGAAGTGTGACCATCGTTCACCGTTATAAAAGCTTCATAACGAGTTGCTATACTGTTTTTGAGGGTGTCAATAAATATTTGTGACAACAAAGTTCATTCTTCTAAAAGAACGACTTCTGACTCTTAGAGGTTCCTGGGAGGTGGGGGGCTACGCTAATTAATAGCTTATCTTTGACCATCCCAAATATATTCAATAGAACTTAGATCCGGAGACAGATAAAACAGACTTTTTAAATCCGCAGAATTCTAAAATATTATTAAAAAATTCTTAATAATTTATTACATTAATTCTAACCTAAGTAAGATAAAGGAGACATTGTATCCAATCTGCTTCAACACAAAACCAAGTTTACACATACACACACATTAATAAAAACCGTATTATTTCTTTATTTTGTACTTTCTATTTCTTAGAAATTTAAATTAGAGATTTACAATAATATTCTTATCTTTAAATTAAATGCGCCATCATTAATATACATAAAAAAGTGTTCATTTTTCTTGGAACATATTTCTTTGATGAAAGTTTAATTCTTCAGATTAGTTGTGACAAATTTTACTAACAAGCTTTTTCTCTTCGAGGTTGATTTATGAGAATAAGCAAAGATATCTTAGTTTGTCCGAGTAAAAAAGTATTCCATTTCTGATAATTTGTGTTCTGGAGTTTTGCATTAATTAATGAACATTCTACAAGTACATGGATTTTTTATCATTGAGCTTGATTTACGACTTCACCAGTCTGCAAAGAGTTAAGATTTTTTTATAATATTTATTCTGCCCTCAGAAATTCTCGGACTTTCTTTAAATTTTGTCCTTCTGGGATGATTTATGGGTTCGTAATAAAAAATTCTTGATTCTAGTTAATTCTCGAGCAGAGACTGAGAAATAAAAATGCTTTTTTCATAATATCATCTCTTTTCATATTGTAACTAATTAGTTTTTACTTTGGGTTTACTTGACAATGGTGTATTTATTATCTTATTACGCTTCACTATTTGTTATGAGATAAAAAAAAATAAAACTTACAGCTCATATGCAATTTGAATGAAATTTCTCAAAAAAAAAATTTTAATCAGAAAGAAATTATTTTTTTTAAATAACCATCATCATTCTTAACATTTTACTGATTTATTAAACAAGAAGGAAAATGAAATTGTCTTAGTAGTAATAATCAACTTTCTTTTTTCAATATTTAAGATGTATCTAACTGAATTGTCAAAAAGATATAACCAGCTAGAAAATATTTATAAATTGCGTTTTGCTATACAGAAATTGAAGTTTTTGCTCAAAAGAAGTTGTCTGTGGATTAATAATGTAATGTATGTCTAAAATGTGTTCATATTTACAAACTTACGAACATTGAGGGCGGAAAAGATACTAAGAGATTACGTGAAAAATACCAAATGTTTTCTTAACTGAGAATGCAAGCTGATTCACTTAAGTTTATACAATTCCACAAAAGCGTGCTGTATTATAAATTTTTTACATGTGTAAAACTTCTTCTCTGGCTCCTGGGAATCATCCACGATGAAGAACCAGAAAATTTCATGACTTTTAGGCTTTCAACTTTTTTAAGAAGCAACCCTAGAGTGATATTATTGTCCTTGCATAAACGATGAACAAATGTATGTTCGTCATCCAGGTTGTTCCCATTTTCCATTTAGTAAATAGTAGGAGAATGTCAAAAAAATTAAAAGTATTTTAGTGGAGGATCAACTTGATTCTTAGATGCATGATCTCTGCTCATCAACATACAGCCCATATGATAAGGATACGGTTCTAGCTGTGGTCGACACCACGCATATTGTGATTTTTCCCCCATCCCATGACATAATCTTAGTTTCTGTTGACCAAGAAGACATGGGTATTGACCAGATAAGTGTAACCTATTGTCACGATGACAATCTTGTTGGGTGGGAACCAACTGCCTGAGTAGAGACATCAGTAGTGGGATAATCAAGATACAGCCTATGATCAGAAAATTACTTCTAAGGTGGTAACTGGGGATAAAAGATCCCATTTGCATTGATCCAGTGCAAAACCATACATTTTTGAATAATCACAATGTACTTTGAATCGAATGTTTCCTAGAATATAAGTGAGTGAGGCAACCTTAACCTTTAACTTCGCCCTGTTGCATTTCTGCAACATATGATTTATTTTAATTTAACAAACTAAATATTTTTTTAATTACCTACAATTCACTTATTTGAGAAAAAAAGATTACTACAACGAAATATAAAACAAGTAATATTAGTATATTCATTATATTTTATGCTTCTTCTTGTTTATTGACAAAATAAATTACCAAGTAAAGAATTTAAACATTTTATGATGAATAATAAAATCCTCATATAAAAAGAATTTTTGTAATTTACAGCACTAATGTGCAATGTTGCACTTCTGCAACAAACAAAAAATGACTGAAATTCAATTTAAAACTGCTTAATTTTTTTTTTCATATTTTTCCCTTTTATTATTACTTGTGAACTAGCTGATATAATTTTTTCATATAAATTTAAAAAATTGCAAAGTTAAGGGTTAATAGAAGAACGCAGGTTCTGCCTTTAGATTCCCTAATGATGTAAAGAACAGTCTTAAACATTTTCTTGGATAGAAGCCTTTGAAAAAGGGTTGATTGCAAATGGGATAGTTAGCCTGGAATTTAGAATGCCTTTGAGATCCTGGTTGTTCTGTAGAATACGTTTTCTGAGCAAAATGATTTGTAAGCACTTATACTGACAGATTGCTTCAAGTGTCGATACTACATTCAATGAAAGAAGCAGCTTCATCTTACTTTAAATACAGATTGATAATTGTTGAGAAATGTTTCTAGTTCTGTACTCTGACATACTGTCACAGTTCTTGTAATTCCTTTTCACTTAGTTTACAAACATTTACTATGATTTATTGCGTGTTTAAAACTACCTGCTAAAGAGGTTTCACAATATTTTCAGTGTGCTTAAAATTACCATTGAAATAGCAGTTTTTTTCCCCATAATTTTTATACTAATCCAGCTCTTTTGAGAAAAGCAATTTCAAACAAAGTGAAATTATCTTTAACGTTTGTCAAAACAATAAAAGGTATAAACTTTCTACCTTTCAATAAAATAGTTTGTTCTGTTCGTTGAACTTTTTTTTCACATTCACCTGTTCCTTGTAGAAAAATATAATCTTACAGTTAGCATTTCAAACACATCTCTCTTTAAGAGAAAAATGGGACAAAGCATGAATTGCATCCTCGTCCGCAATTGCAGTTTCGAAGACAATTTATTCTGATCTTGAATACAGCCTGTGGAAGGTAAAACTTTTATGATACCGAAGTAAGAAGTACCACTTATACATTTTAAGGGCTGCATCCAGAGCATTATGTGTTAAAGTAGCCTAGATTTCCCCATCCATAGCAAGACAAAGAAGTTCAAATTATTGAAATTCACCACGAATAGTAAATGTTTTAAAACTTCTTGATTTAATTCACCCATAGTTCGTTTTCCAGACGAATTAAGTGTTTTTAAGGTAATGGACTCCTTTTTGTGACAGGTAGAACTTCGTTGCTTGATGAATTACCTCACATAATTTCATGGACAACAGATTTTTTCACTAAATCAGAGTAATCTTTAATTTTTCTCCATATGTGTACAAAGTATTATTTAACATTCTTGGAAACTTCTCTTAAGTTGCTTGGTAAAAATCAAATTTTTAAGGGAGCTAAAATTTTGAACTTGCGATCCATGTAGTCTTTCTTCCAAATAATTGTTTAACTCTTAATCACAGCTCTTTCTCAGAGTACCATGTTGTCTCTGCTGTATTGTGAGTTTTATTCTAAATGATTCAACGAAGATATATGGTTTGTCATTTCTTGAAACATTTACTAATGCCTTGATAACGAAGTACTTGTGAAATGAGCTAGTTGAAAAAGTTTACAGTTTCTCAAATAAATGTGAAGATTCATCTCAAAAGTGTTAAATCACCATAAATAAACCAAAATATACAATTCGCTATTGATAATATCACTTCATTTTTCTTAGTACATTAAAGACAATCTCTATATAATTGCACTAAAACTACACCATAATATTGTTGAATTGTAAATTCTTCTCAGCTTATGTAAATCATTTATTTGTAAATGCATCAACAAGTGGATGATTTGTGCAGCCATCAAAGGGAAGAAAATATCAGGATATTAAACTAATTTGGTATTGAATCTTCTTAGCTGGCTGGCCATGGTAGTCGAGGGATCATAGTCACGAATTCTTGTGGCAGACGTTCTAATCAAGTCGTGGGTTCGTTTCCTGGGGCCTCTAACACATTCCGTGTCGAAAAACTAATGAACGTTAAATTTATCAAAGCTCGATGTCCTTTGGGAAAGACTGAGCTCCCTCCTCTGCATGAAGTGAGTGAGGGAGACTTGTATTAACGTCACAGTATAAAGATGCAAGATTGCTATTGGTGACTGTCGTGGTCAAATGGCAAGGACGACACCTGAGTTGGCACTTCCCTCTCCTAACGTTTACACCACACCAACGGGAGGAGGTTTGAGCCTTCATTGATTTAACGAGCAGCTGCCCCTGCTTCATCGCGGGTGTTCAGCGGCACTAGGCCATGAAACTACTACTCATGTGAAACGCCAGCCACGAGTCCGTGACTTTGACCTCTAAGTTACCAAGGTCTTCCCTGCATAGAAGTAGAAAGCGTTGAATGATAGGTTCAAGTATCGTCCTCGCCCCTTGACCATATAAATTGCGAGATACATTTCCAATAATCCTCGTGATGCTTCAGTATGTGACGATAATAAGAAATGAGTCAATCAAATCTTGGTTTGTTTGCGATGCTTTGCATTTGAACTGATTCAACGCTTCTTTTCTGCAATGGATTTTGACTGAAATGAAGCTTTTAAAACATTTAAGAATAAAAACAGCATTTATATCATTGTATGTTACTTCCTAACTACCGTCTTTGCTTGTATTTTTAAATATCCATCATTAGTATTATTATAATGCACAGGTTTACAGATGTTTCAAGTAAGCACAATTTTTTTTCACTTGGAAATACCAATGTTCTTTTTTTTTTCTTGCTTCAAATTATTATTCCACTTACAAGTATCTTTTTTTAATTCTGCATCTTTTTCTTAATCTTTTTTATTTCCAAAAATTTAACAAACACTTTCCTTTGTTTTTACCAGGTTTATATATATGTGTATGTGTGGAACAATATTTACAAGCATTAAAAATCTCAATCCCATCATTTTCTCTCGATAATGTTTCATTGAATAATCCTTCCTCTTTATAATTTTTCTATAATACTAGAATTTTTTTTTAGTTTTATTGCTATACACTTAATGTATTCTTTTTTTTAACTTTACTTATTATCCATGTGTATCACCTGAATATTTTTAATTGTAGCGCTCATTATTCTTTAAATAACGATTATTCTTTAATAGTGAATCATTAATAGCATTATTTAAGTATTTTTTGTTCTTTAAAATCAATTTTCTCCAACATTATTGTATGATACAACAAAAAAAAAAACTTTTGGCTTCTTAGCCTTAGGAAAGAAGGATGTTTATTCTGCAGTGCCTATTTAAAAAAAAACTAATTTTTCTGTTTTGTTTTGGTTTAATATATGTTAGACGTACTTTTTAATAGAAAAACACTTTGAACTACTAATAAACCATTGTAAATCTGTGTTTGTCTTCATGCAACTTTCATCCTAGTTTTTAATGTCGATTCTTTACGTTAGCTTGAGGGCTTTTCTTTCTTATTCATATTAAAAATCTAGTGTTTTCTTGACAAAATTCTATGAAGTTGAAGTACTTTTAAAAAGTTATTTTTTTACACTCAAGTGTCAATAAAAAGTTTTTTTCCCTAACCGCTGTAAAAAATATCCTTTAAAAAAATTATTGAGTTTGTTTATACAGTTGGTTTTTAATTCATGATTAATTAATTTTAAATTAAAAAGTCGTAATTAATTACTCAAAAGCTAACTGCTGTTTTAAAAAATAAGCATTTAGCCATTAGAAAAATTATTATCGTAGCATCTCATTTTATTCTGAGTTATTTATAAAAGAATTTACGAATTAATTTCTAACAATTAATTTACTCCTGGAAACAATTAGGAACTAACACAAAATACTTTTGTATTAGACAATAGTTTTTTTTTTTTTCATGATGCAAATCACAAATTAAAATTATTATTTTTTTTTTTTTATTTTTTTTTTTTTTTTTTTTTTTTTTTTTTTTTTTTTTTTTTTTCTATTTTGCATATATTTAATTTCTTTCTCATTTAAAACACTTTTTAGCAATTTAGCATTTCCAAATTTTTTCTTTTCATGAATCATATCTATATGAAAACCCATTCAAATATAACATAAACATTTGGTAAGTAATATATTAATGCAGAAACACCTGTTAGATCCTGAAACCACCGTGCTTTTCTACCACAGGAAATGAATTCACTATCACCAACTATCGATGTATTTTTTTCCCTTTGTAATTATTTCTGGCAAATTTTTGGTGTATTCGGGATTACAAGATGTTACATATGTTTCTCTGAAATTATGTTTTTGCTTTATGTGTAAATTGTGCTTTTTATTTTCAATATATTTTTTGAAGATTATGTTATTTTAATAGAAGAAATTTAAGAGAGAGGAAATTTTTGATTTTTATCTGAATTTTTCAAAAAATTATCTAATTATTGAGTCATCTGCAATTCCTCAGCGACTACAGAAAACTATCTAGTTTCCTGAGTTAGAATATATATTCTGTCTTTCTTTTATCTGTTAAGTTGAAATATTTTTAAAAAATAGTAATAAAAATATGCATTGTAGGATTATTTTTTTTAAAAAAAGTACTTATTTATTTCCATTTATCATGGCTGAAATTTTAATAATATTTCTTGAAAAACGTAATCAATCCATAAAAAATAAACATTGTTGATCACATGATAACTTCACGTTGCTTACGATTCCTGAATTAGTACAATATTGTTCCAAAAGCAAAAACTAAACTTGAAATAAATTACTTTTTTTACAGAATGATTATAAAAGATGACGAAAAACATAAGTAAAGTAGCTAAACTTAAAAATATTCATTTTTTCCTCCTAAAACATATGTAAATCTTCTGAAATTCTTAAACTTGATTCGTAGCCAAGTGTTACTAAGTTTTACAAATTTTTTTCTTAAAAAATTAAGTTAAGACTAAGCAGAAAATCAAGTATATATTATGATACATAGCACAGAATAAGAAAAAATGTGCTTAAACTCTTTAACTCTTTTGCTTTCAAGTTTTACACTAGAAACACATTTCACATTTTTTTTTAAAAAAAATATCATTAAAAGTTACAATCATTAAAATATCATTAAAAGTTGCCGACACGAAGAAAAATCATAATTATTATAAAATATTATTTTCATCTTTATTTTATTTAGTTTGGCAAAAACTAATATTTGTATTCGTTATGACTTATTACACATTCTATTCACATATTATTTTCTTCTATAGATAATTTATGGTTACTTTGCCTAAGTATCTTGTTTTGCTTGTTGTGTTCTTTTTCTATCTTAAATTATTCTAAGCTTCTATAACTTTACTTTGATCTCTTTCAAACTATTTATGATTTATGACTTCATGACAACATCACAAGTTTTGTGTTATGTTTATTGCATTATACAAGATTTCTTTTGCTAAGAATGTGAGATTTTTTTATTTTCAAATAATCTGTATGTAGGCAAGTAATCAATGGGAAAGGAAAAAATTTTTAAAAAAAAAGATTAAATCTTGGTGTTACATTTAACAATTTTTATTTTAAATAGAATTTTTCTTGGAAAGGTGTATTGCTACGATTTATACTTGGATGATTATTACTATATAGCAATGAATAATTTTATTACTACGTCTCTCCTTGTAGTTGGTTAACTTTCCCTTCGATAAATACGAAAAACAGTTAAGCATAAATGTCATTATTGCTATTTATACAGAAATCATATTAGACGTCTAAACAGAAATATGAGGATATCAATATTTGTGTCGTTTATCAACTAAGTTAAAAATATGGAAGAATTAAATCAAAATAAACTTATTTAAAAAATTTCAAATTCGAAAGATTCAGTTATATCACGAACATATATGTCAAATATAAAGCAGTATTAAACGGCACACATTTATAATGCCTCTATTCATGGGAAGTCATGGTTACATGATAATGATAACCTCGTGTTTTCACCACAGTCACACAAAAAAAGCAATAATGTGTTTTTGTCTCATCAGTTCATTCGCTTCGTTGTTGGCAACTTTACTTTTTGCAGAAACTTTCTCTTAAAATGTATATGTTTATGAACAATAATAACGCATGCAGGCATACAAGATGCATTTTATTTTAAAAAGTATGCGTAAAATGAGATTTTTTTTTAATTTTAAAATCTTTTGAAGCAATTTTTTTTTATAACATTCGAACATAATTGCCCGGTTATGAAATTTGAAATTTTTTCTAAGTTTTACAAATAGAACAGCAAGTACAATTAGTATGAAGTCTGTTTTGAATTCCATGGAGAACACGTGTTTATCTTTATCATGTGATAGACAACATTCAATATATAATTGCAAACAATACAAATTTTGTTTTGTTGTCACATGTTGCTCATGTCATTGATGACACTTCCCAGTGTTAATGACATTAATTTTTAACATAGGCAGTCACCTTAATTATTTTTTTCTACATTGCATTGATATTAAGCTGTCTTTTACTATAGAGTTGATTTTATATGAGTATAGTTAATTCTTTTCCCATTGTTTTTCATTTAGTTTTTCCTCTTCGTTTCTCAGAGCAGTTGGCAGGGATTGAGCTCTGCCAATTAATTTTCATTTGAATTCAAATTATTTAGTAAAATTGACCTCTTTAGAGTGATTTGTTGGAGTGGAATGAAATATTCTGTTTCTCATTGCGTTAGAATTGAGCTGTGTTGATTGATGTACATTTGAAGTTAAATATTTCATTTGAGAGAATATTTTTTATTTTGCCCTTTCTTTATGTTCCTGATTTTTTTACAACGTTTTGAAATCTTATGTTTTTGTTTTAACTTTTTTTTCTTCTTTTTAAGTGCAGTCAATTGGCTTCAGTACATAAAAATGATGCTTTGTAGGAAATCAAACTTAGGTTGTCGTATTCGCTAGGCAAAAGTAGGGCAACGAGTAATTGCATAACAAATGAGAAAAACAGACGAAGACACGTCCTGAAGACGCAGCAGAGCAATATGCAGCCAGAATTGAGGATGCATATTTGCAAGCGCAGCATTTTCTTTTTACAATATCAGGTCTGCTCTGTTCTTGACAAAAGGAATACAATAGGTTACGAATGGCTGAAAGATATCAACAAGAAACAGCATTTCATCGTCAAATATGACTTGGTGGCGAGTAATCACACGATAACAGTCACATTGCATTCCAGTGCAACTCAACAGAAGATTATTGGTTGAGCCAGCATGTTATCAGCGCAATTACTGAAGTGTGTCATTATTGCAAGATTCTGAAATTTAAGGGAGAAACACAAAAGGAATGCTTTGCACCACTGGAAAAATGACCTCAACCAACCTCAACTTGGAGAACCACCAGAGCCATTAAAATCTTTGCTTACCAGATATACTGCGGAATCAAAACATTTCCTATATAACATTGAGAAATACAATTCATGTTTCCAAACTAACCCTTTTGCCCTTGAGGAATCTAGAGCAGAGCCATTTAAAAATTATCCTCGAGCTTGAGGTCTCCACTATGAAGACAATGTAAATAATTTTAGGTTCATAAAATAAGGATGAAAATAACCCATAATAACTTTAAGTATTTGGTTAACAAGTTACAAAGGAAATCAGTTAAGGAAAGTTTTGTGTATATATATTTTGCCGCCCATCTGATATAGTAGTTAGTGACGCTGACTGCTGTGTCGTAGGGCCTGGATTCAAATCCTGGAGAAAGCATGGATATTTGTAAATGTATACTGCCTTTGCGACACTCTGAATAGCCATCGAGCAGAAAGTCCTCGTGAGGTTGGTGGAAGGGAAAGAGAGGTGGGAGGACCCTGACCACCTCTGGATGTTATCCCTCAAAATTGGTGTGGAACCAATCCAAATTGTATTGTCACCTGTATGATGCTCAAAGCTACAGCTAACACCAGGCATACATCTGGCCACTGTGAGAAAAGTGGCATTAGAAACTACAACAACATTTATAATTTTTTACTATAAAAAATCATACCTCAAATGAAGATGTTTAAACGTACAAAAAAAATATGTGTTTTCTCTTTTCCTTCTTTTTAGCCAAACTGAGCCACGGCAACGCGTGGCAGGGTACAGCCAGTATAGAATAAAAATCTTATTCACAATATTTAAAAATCAGATGACATTTCTGTCCTTGCTTATTTCGACTTATAAAATCACTTCTAAATAATATTTCCAGGCACAAGAATGATTTTAATCAAAAATATAAAAATCTTCAAAGCTATAAGTATCATTTATACTCTTGTTAGATATCACACCCAAAAAGTATCGAAACCGTGAGATTGGTAGAGAGCTCACTTTTAAATGACCAGTTCGTCTTCGATTCTGCTCTTGGTCAATTTTTGTTTATGTTGAAAATTATTAGAAATTTTAAATGAAATTAATTACTTATTAATATTTTTATACAAATCATAAATAATTTCAGGTTTTTATGTGAAAGAACTATTAGGGCTAATGAAACTTGAACTAAAATTTATACTTTATTTGAAAACAGTTAAATAATTTCAAATGCACTTTTAATGGAAATGAGTGAAACTTTAAGTACTATAACAGCAGAATTCCTGGAAGAATCTTCTCTTTTTATGAGTTTTGTAAGTATTTTCTTTATTTATCATTTTTTGTATACTAAACTCAGAATTGTAACTAACATAAAAACACATTGAAAAGCAAAAAGCATTATATCTAGCACAATATGTGTTTGACGTTTTTGCGGTAATTAAACAAGTTATTGGGGTATTTATCTAGTTCTAGTCGTTTCATGGAATGATGAGACATTGTTATTTCAGCTTTACATTTTTTTTTTTTTTTTATGAAAAAAAATAAAAAGTCGAAAATCACAGTGACACAAACACATACGGACTTTAGACAATGCACCAAACTTTCTTTTTTACATTCCGGAGATCTCAGCTTTTATATCTTTCCCAACCGGAAGCTGCGATAACCCATAATTAAAACAATGATGGGTCAGATTAAGTGTCTGATGCACTATTATATCATCTCACTGTGAAATGTGACCAAGTTTGGGGAGGTAAAATTGTGACTAAGAGAATATTTCCCGGTAGACAGTAAACTAAAATAATTTATTATCACGCGCTCTCTTGGAGGGTTCAAGACCATCATAAATCAAATAAAATCTCTCGACAGAAAATTTAAGTGGAAAATTCTTACATATGCATAGATATTGAGAGAGAGATTCCAATTTGATCAGAAGAATTAAGTGACGTTGTAACCTTCATGAAGCGTTATCTTGGACAATTTGATTATTTCATTTATGAGAGTCGGATTCAAATTTAATCAGAGGTGTTAAATCATGTCGTATAAAGAGATGTCTCACTGATTTTGATAACTTCAATTTGTAATTCCGGTCTTCATTTAGAATAAATTGATTTAATCTGAAACTAATAAATTTGGGCTACACATAATTATTGAATGTAATATGATACGATATAATCTACTTTACACTGTTGGAATGGCAAGAAAAAGACCATTTTAATGAATTGACTCTGATTTAGCATATTATATTAACTTAACAAGGAAAACATAAACATTTGGTCTTACGTCAAAAAAATTAGATATTCTTGGTAATGAGAACACATATTTAGAATTTTTTTTATCACAGATTACATCTCTTTTCTAAATTTCTCTCTCTCGTTTTACTTTTCTTAACTTAATTGAATAGTAATAAAGGTATCAAAATATTCGTGTGTAGGAAAAAGTTAGATGCATATTTGATTTGTGTTTTGTTTTCATATTATTTTTCATAATCACTTTCCCTTATTAAATTTATCCCAAGCACATTTTTGTTCAAGCTTATTGAAACCGTACAGTATGTTTCTATAATTAGATCACATAAAAATCTGAAAAGCTTGCTAAAGGAATAAAATTTCATGTTTATATCCTGATCTAATTTCTCATTTTTTTTTTAGTTTTATAGAAACTTTTTTAAAAATAAATATTTCATTTATTTCAATGTGTGATTTTTCCATTTTAGTTTCTCAGTTTACTGTTAATTTCTATAAATACTTTGGCAGATTGCAGGTAATCAAAAATTAACTTCGAATGAAATTAAATTTGCAACTTCAAATTGTTTTATTTTCCTGTTTATGATATTATTTAATTTCTTTAACATTATTTTAAAGTTCTTCAACGTTTTCATACTTTTGCTTCTGGTTTTATTTTTTTCTAGATCTCATTGCCATTCAAAATTTCACCTTACACAATTCTGTCTGTCTTCAGTGCTGAATTAACTTCCGTTCCTTGTCGCAGTTCCGCATGTATTAGTTTCCCACCACCGTCATTTTTGTGTGTACTCTGACAGCATGAGTGCTCTAGAATCCTTACACTCTTTAACAGAACGTAGACACTCCACTGTGATGGAAATACTTTTACTTCTGC
>BMAV01027619.1:79341-92426 GCA_019973955.1 Trichonephila inaurata madagascariensis
GACCTCCTTTTCTGCAATTTCATGGCTATCTGCTAAATTTTTACATTGTTGCTTAAGTTTTGCACACCAGTGTACATAGCATTCATCCTTTCACTGCTCATTGGGCAGCGTTACCAGGACGAAGACATGATGTCTGCTTGACTCGACTTCGTATCGGACACACTCGTCTAACGCATAGACATTTGCTGCTAGGAGAGAGTCCCCCAGTATGCGACTTTTGTCAATGTGACCTTTCCATTTTACACATTTTAATAGAATGTCCAAAGTATTCATCTAAAAGAAATACCTTTTTTTTAAAACCAATCATTTAAATTTGACTAATTTGGTTGGGGAAACTCTCCATCCAAACCTTTTTGCATTTTTACGCGCAATTGATGTATTACATCAAAAATAATTTCTTAGGGATTATATTGTAGTATTAGAGGTTTTTTAAAAAAAAGAGAAAGATCTATAAAATTTTACATTTTTAAATTGCTCAATTTTATATTATTTTTAATCTGACATTTTAAAATGCATTTATATATATATATTGTGTGTATATATTTTTAAAATTTTAATATATTACCGAATGTGTGGCGCAGTATAGCCAAACTTGACTCTTGTGCCAAAAAACCCCAAGCCCACTCACTCACTACTTCACATAGGTAAAACATATCTTGTCAAAAATATGAAGAATATTCGCTTTGTGGATGACTTGATGCCCATCAAAGGTTTCACGTTAACTTTGTATGAAAGTTAGAAAAGATGGTGCCAGCTGAAGGGTCATCCTCTTCACTTGACCGAGGTAGAAAATTATGAAGTCAATTGCCAATATACCTAAATTATCTTCAAACTACGACGTTCATTTCCACTTTCTCACTCAGTTACAAATGTATAATACACATTTAAGGTGAATTTATTTCGTATAAAGAGATCATCTGTATCCTTATTAATATTATAAATGCAAAAGTATGTTTGGATGTTGGTTCCTCTTTCACGCAAAACCAACTGAATGGATTTTCATGAAACTTTACGATGATTTCGCTTATACATCAGACTAACACATAGGCTATAATTTATAACGATATTGTGTGTAGTCTCTAAAATATAACGATAATTGTCAAGTAAGTAGGGGAAAATTCTGCCATCTGCAAAAAACCCCGCGACAGGATATATCTATCTTTTATGTGGGAAGCAAAAGTTTTCCCATTTTGTTTTGTCTACAACAGACACCAGGAACTGCTAAGGCATGAACAGGCGGAGCGAGAGGCAGATTACAATTTTAACATAAAATAAATACAACAGAAAGTAATACTAACGTATTACACTTCTAGATATAGATTATTTACACTATTTTAAGCGTTCATTACACAAAATTTATAACAATGTGTTTCTTTTGCTAAGCAGAGATCAGTTTATGGTGTTTTCAAAAATCGACCCACAAGAGAGTTACGGCGTTATAAATAAAAAAATCCTTTTTATCAGCTATCAGCTATTAGATCTAAAGACATAAAATTTAACAAACATTTTTTTTTTTTTTTTTTTGTTTAGCTGACATATACAAAAATCTTTTCTTTTTTTTTTGTTTTGTTTAATGTGCACAATCCACGTAAAATTAACTCATTACAAACTTCTTTATCCTTCAATCCGCATAGTTAAATTTTTCAATTCATCCGTGCGAAGAATGGGTATACCAACTAGCATCTTTATATACATTTTTTGAGGTAATAAATATTCCTTGATTTTTTTTTTTTCCTTTTAGTAGTGAGCTTTAACCAAAAAGGTCTTTGCTGTGGTTTCTAAAAATAACAAATAAAAATCACGCAAGTACAAAGTGAACAAAATTTTATCAAAATATGGTAAATTAAGTTTATACGCATAGTCAAAAAAATATATAATGGTAGTCATATGGACAACAATGTTTAAAATTCCTGATGTATTCTTGTAATATTTTATAAATGATGATTAAAAAAACTCTACAAAAATCATTGCTTTTTCACAAATATAAACTTTAAAAAAAAACTTTTTCAAATTGGAAATGGAAATTTTTTCCATCCAAAAAAATTGATTATGAATGAATAGAAAAATTAAATTGAGGAAAAGTAACGAAACACTTTACGAGATAAAAATCATTAAAAATATTTTCCACAAAATAATTTCTTATGACTTTCAAACCATACTTATAAATAAAAGAATTTAGAAAAACTTTATTCTTTTCTTTTCCATTTGCATGAATCTTGAGTTTTCCTTTCGCTTAAACAAAAAATATTTTTTTCTTATTCATGTTAACGTTAAACCAGAGACAGACATCTAAAAATTGTAGTCATACAAAATGCATATACTTCGCTTAGCAATGTAACTACATATTATCTAAAAAGCTTTCAAATAGTTATTTATTTCCACTGTATTTGAATATGGATTTACCATATTTTTGACCAGACACAGATTTCTATTTACTTATAGTCTGGAACTTTCTAAGAAAAGTGATAAAAAACGATATGCATTTTTCAAAATCACTTAGTAAACATTCTCTGTCTGAAAATGCTTTGTAAATATTTTTTTTTCAATGAATTCAGAAAAGACTTTGTTTTTTAGTGATACTTGTTAGAAAATGTATATACGTTAGAAATAATTACAATACTAATGGTAGTGCACATTAAATTTTAGGTTTTTATTTTCTTGAGAGAAATTAAAATAACCGAGTTATAAATATTCAAGATGCAAAAATAAATTCTTTTTTTTTTCATACTTTCTTTTTAAAAAGAGATTTTGTTCCCTTACATTCTGCAGATGGCAACATTTCACTCTTTTAAAAAAATTCATTATTATTGGGAATTATTTATGTATTTTCTGTAAATGTAAAATTACTATCTCTCTCTCGTGTTGGTAAATTTAGTACTCAATAATTGCAACTGAAATTCAGCATAATGAATTAAACTGTTTTCTGCCAATATTGAATTCTTAAACAAATGATATCCCATTAAATATTCTTTTTTAAGATTTGACTGGCTCACGCGTCTTTTCTTTAACATAACCTCTGGGTTCTTTGGGGGCCAAGATTAATGGCAACTCTTTTCCAACCAAAACCCAAGAAGCGAAATGTGAAAAAGAAATGCAAATAAGATAGCTTTTAAAAAAAAGAAGTTTCAGTAAGTGAAATGGCAATTTTGGGGGATGGTATGTGTGAAAGAGACTAATGTGAATTGACAGCCAATCGTGAAGTTACCTGGAAAACAAGCCATTAAAACAAGGTGCATACCAATGCACGCGTGCCCAGACGTTTCTCATAAAGATCGAATCTAAGTTTGGATTAAGGTAGGAATGATTATTTGATATTAGGATTGTAATATTATTAGAAGTGAGAGTAGGCAAATTAAATAATTATAGTGGTCTAAGTTACGCGATTCGGTTTAACTATTACTGTGTGTGTTTGTTCATTATAGATTCTCGCTTTATTAAATTTATCTAAATTGTTAGACATTTAAGTTCTATTCTTAATAGAGTCATATTAAGAATCAAAAATGTCTATTCCATTTGCAAACCCTACACCTCTAGCTCACGCTGACAGTCAAAGATACGGTCATCAAAGGGGGTGGTATCACAGATTGTATGCAAACCCCTTGATCAAGTGGTCAAGGTCATAAACCACGCTTCAGCTTGGATTTGAAAAAACATCCTCGTTCAGTTAGATATATTCTGAATGGAATAATTAAAACCTTTGCAAGTAAACAGGAGTAGATCAGCGTTTCTCAAACTATGGGGCTCGCCCCCTAGGGGGCGAGAGCCTATTGAGAAGTCGAAAACTAAAGATTATTTAAGAAAATTATTAATTTACTGAAAGAGTAAACAAACAAAATACATTTTGACATTATAAAAAATAAAATACACATTTACACCGATATAATACTTATAAATGTATCAGTACTGAATGTATTTTATAATTATTTTATCAATACTATAAGTTAAGAACAGTTATAATTACCAGTGACCCCATGGTACCAGTGTCATATATTATAAAATTATATACAAAAATTAACACTTATCTTGATAATTTGTACAGTTTATAATCAATCCCTTAACTGGCGATTAAAAATTACACGATTTGCTCCCCAATGCCACCATTTTCCGCGTATGTTATGTATTGGGGGGGGAAGAGAAGGAATACGTAAACAAATCCCCTGAAGAAAGTAAATCCTTCGTAAATACTGCCAAGGTGCTTTTAATGAATTCCAAAGCCTTTGGAATAATTTTTCATGGATAGCAGTACACAGAAAAGATCGTACTTCAGAAACACGTGTATATACGTCCGGAGTTATTAACACTTTGACTGAGAGAGACGTTTATAAACGCAGGTAGAACTTATGATTATAAAGTCGTACTGTAGCTTTAGCTTTAAAGTATAGTATTATTGCATTTAATACATTGTTATTGTATGGAGGAAGGTTCGATGAAAATTATGATTGAATATTGAGTCGCAAATATTTAAAGTTTGAGAAGCACTGGAGTAGATAATTCACAATTCTAATGTAGTATCATTTGGACGTTTGGAAAGTATAAGATGCTGTACTTCAAATGTAATTTCTGCGTTTTTCAAAATTAAGAGTGTCGTCACTAAGAGCCATCACGTATCTCTCGGGTAAATTCCTACACTAACTAATTAGAGAATGCAAATCTATATCACTATAATATACATCTGATATAAAAAAAATGAGTCTAAATGTCCGTGAAATATTTTATAAGGCTTGTTTATTTCCACTTTTTTCATTTTTTTTTTCTTTTCTGCATTTTCCTTCAATTTTTTTAAGAAACATACCACTTATTTAAGAAAACAATTTGTCTTCGAAATCATGTAAGACACAAAACTAGGAACAAAATTAGTTCCTACCTAAATGTTTGGTAAGGTCTGAGGAAAAATCAATTTTCTTTTTCTGGTAATATAGGTGGTAAAAATGGTAATATAGCATTCGTTTTAATTTTTTTCAATAACTAAATACTTAAAATTGTATAGTAGTAATAGATCGACTACCAGAAAAGCTTTGAATCCCTCTTTTTCAAATGACATCAGACTTACCTATTATTTCATTTTCGGTAAACATGAAATTGTTTACTGAATTTGAAATTGTAACATTTCTTTATTGAACATGATTTCTTCACGAAATTAAGTCACAAAATAGGAATAAAAATTCCCTTTCATTTATTTTATTTATTATATAAATTAAAACTGTTTTTACATTAAGGATATAATATTAAGTTTATGATGCATTTGGGTTAAATAATTTGATAAAAAAAATTATGTTAATGTTTTGCACAAAAATATTTTGTATACTAACAAAATCAGGCAAAATATATTGCAAAATAAGAAAGAAGAATACAGTGTGAGATTAAAGTTACACTACATAATAACTAATAATGTATTGAAAATTCAAGAAATATAAAAGAATATACATAATAGAGATTTTTCAAACTATAGAAACTGATTTTCAGCATTTTGCAGAGTCGTTGCGATTATACTAGGTCCTTCTTGCGTAGACTTGAAAAGAAAACCATGGGGAAAATATCAGAATATATGCCTTTATCTTCCCCATACATAAAAGGACCTCGAATATATAGCTGAATAGTGTGACGTTAATATTCACTCACTCACTTCTCTTACATAAAATCAAATATACTCACAAAACAATTGAGACCATTAGGGCGTATCCAGAATGGCCGAGTGGTTATGGCATTAGACTCCTTCTAATCGCCGCTTCTCTCCTCTATACAAATCTGTGAGCATGTTTTCTTGGTTAGATGCCTGTTGTTAATTGTTAAAGGTGTATTAGTTTGTTATATATATACTGAATAGAGAGAGGTTCGTATTATGTTAGATATACGTATGAACCTTACCCGTGGGTGAATATTCCACGACACTAAACTCTGCAATACGTGGACAGAGAGAGCGCCGAATAGTAGATTTCTAATTCACATTGGGTGAGCGTGGGTTCGAATCCCTCTTCTGGATATGACTGTATTTTTTAAGAGTGCAAAAATTTTGGCAAACGTCAATGAAAAATATTGCAAAATCATAAAATATTTTCGATGCTGCACAGGGGACTGCAGTAGCCCAGAGGTTAAGGTATCGGACCATGGCAGGCATGTCATGAGTTCGAGCCCAATACCACTGAAGACCCACAGTGTAGGGCAGCGATGCACGTTAAATCTGTCGAGAGCTGAAACGTCCTCCCGTTGGTGTGGTGTGGTAATTAGGAGAGGGGGTGCCAGCTCAGGTGTCGTCCACGTCACTTGACCATGGTTCAAAATTACGTGGTCCGTCGCCAAAAGCCCTCGTGTAGCTGAACAGTGCGACGTTAATATTCACTCAAAACTCACTCAAACTCGAAGCTTCACGAGGATTATCCCATTAAAGGGCATAAAGCTAAAATACACTTTTCTGTGACAAAGTATTTGATAAATGTAATGTTATAATCCTCTATAAACATTATTTAGCCACAAAAAAAATCTGATCAGGGTTTTTATTCCTGGATGGTGTGTGTGTGTGGCTAAACGTAATAGCCTCTGTGCGCATTTACGACATTTAACTTACTTTTCATTTTACAATAAACTTTTTTATGAAAAATTAACATTTATGCTAATAACTATTTCAATAACAATTAAATACAAAATAGAAGTGCAATAAAATAATAATAGAATAATTGTACAACATAGAATACTTACTTAAAATATACATAGAATACTTAAAATATACATTGAAATTGGTATATATCCACAGTTTATATTTCATTTAATTTTAGTATAAAAAGTTAGAAATAGAGTAATATTTTTGAGGATTTAAATTAGTTATTTCACAAATTTGATGCGCTATTTACTGTGGAACTTTACAATATGCTAACGTTTTCTCCGAGCAGAAAAGCTGTAATGAAAGATTTTCGAACCCGATAATCGTTTACCACATATTGTAAACAAAATTTGTTTTTATTTCCGACCCCCAACATTCTCACGTGATTCTAAGAGCTCTCTCTTGAGAACAGGAAATAGGTCATTTTTCTGTTCTATGTGGGCAGTGGATAAAGCATCTATCCACATATAAAAGCTTTCCAAAAACCTAAATAAAACCTTTTTTTTAATTCTACATTTGCTTAATTCATTCAGATGAGAGAAAAGTATACTTAAGACACGTCGAAATTCTTTCAAAGTTCAGAAATTTTATTTATAGTAATCAAAATACACTATGTATATTTACATCGAGCAAAACTGTTTTTAGCTACCATCAGAGGACAAGAAATACATAAGGTATCGTGCTGTCATCCGTATTAATTTTTATGCGTTTTAACTTCAATTAACGCATATGGATAGACTAAATATCCAACAATCGCTTGGAGAAATTTTTTTTTAATATGTGGCTAGACCTATTAGCCACCGCCCGCTAAAGGGTTATTAGAGGAATACCTAAGAAGACCGATATCATTCTAAAAGATTTAAAGCAAATCAGGGTCCCTTGGCCTAGTCTCTGTGTTTACGGATTAAAAATCTCTTTTTACCTTTTTAACCAGAGAAGAGGCAAGTCTTTAGAAGACTTTCTTGAGCAGGACCTCATAGTTTCAAAAAACAAAGGCATATAAAAGATTAATAGAAAATATTGAACAAGAAAACGACAGAGAAGGATAAAAAAAATATTCATTCGTGTTTGCTTAACAAAAGGTGTAAATAGCAAGTAAGCATGATATGGCTTGTTATGAATTGCTAACGTAATATGAGGGGGAATTAGTATTTATAAATTAGGTTTAGATAATTAGGTAAGGCAGTATATTAGGATTTGACTATCAACTCTCCAAGTTCTCAATTAATTTATTTTTAACGATTTTAATGAAATGCGACTGTATAGTAGGAACATCTATCTCCTTTTCATTTATTATAGCGATCTTAGCATACAATTTATGAAATCTTTAAAAAGTTATTAATATGTGTGTTAACCCAGAAACTATTGCAAAATCCACGATGTATAGTAGTTTATAGTTAAACGCATAGTTGTTTGTTCTTTAATAAATTAAGAAACGCGAATTCATCGTTAGGATTTTTAAAAAATTAAATGACTTACGTATGCGTAAATAATGTATAAATTAATACATGATGAGGAAAATAATAATAATAAAAATGTATGTTGAAAATGTATAAACTGATGATAAATCTGCAGTGTGTATATTAATTTTAACCGATTGTCATACAAATAGCATTAAAATGATACTCATTTTTTCCTAGAAATGGAAATTATCCGGGGGACACGCGCCAAGTTGTTGTTTATGTTCGCCAAGAAGGGCGATAACATTACCATGTGGTTACCTTGATATTTTTATCGTCTGGCGATGTGGTTGCCATGGGGATAACGTATATTAGAAATAACTTTTATTAGGTTTTTTTCCGCGGTAACCCTATTAATTTCAGACAATTTTAATTCGATTTTTTAAAAATTTAACCATTTTCAGTGTGATTCTTCTATTATTTTCGTCTTCTGTTTTATTTTGTATCATTTTCGAATATGTATATTTCTAATATAGGTGAGTTATAGGAATTTTTTTAAAAAAAAGATCAATCAACCAAGATTAATCAATAAATAATGAATATTAATATAATATAATAAAGAGTAACATGTACTTATATGCAGTATATAATAATCTTATAATATAATTTAATAGTAATTATATATAATATTCATATACTATGATTTACTAATATATATAATTATTATATATAATAATCATATAGTATAATTTAATAGTAATTATAAAAAAAATAATTTGTTTCCGAAGGGCTCTTTATGGTATTGTAAATCATGAGAGCTTTATTTAAACATTTTAAAGAACAATTTGTGAAATTAAAGTAAACTTAACTCAGAGGCGCAAAAGCCCATAAGGGCCCTTCTGAGTCCATCTCAGTTTTCTTGACCTTGGGCACTGGGGTGAATGAGCAGATGTTCCAGTCAGGTTACTAGTTTGACACGGCAATTTGATATTGTCTGCATAAAATTTGGGTATTGTAAACATCATTTTTAACAAGACAATAACCCCAAGCACGCTACTCTCAACGTACGCCTCTGGTGTCTGTAACTTCGTCCAGATTGTTAAAACACCTCCTTATCCCTGATTTAATCCAAGTAGAACATATTTGGTGAAAATTTGAAGTTAAGAGTAAGAAGCCATGACATAAAGAACAGAATGTGAACTAAAAACAATAATCACAGAAGAATGAAGAAACATGGATACAGAAATTACAAAAGCACTGCTGAAATCTATACTCATATGCTTAAAAGTTGTTGTGGATGCTAAACGATATCCTACTAAGTACAAAATTAAGAAAAAAATACAATAGTTAAAAATATGTTGAAATTTTTAAGAGTACGAAGACTTCTATAACGTAATTTTTTAGTAGTTTTTTTATTACAAATTTTCCAAAATAATATTTATACTATGTTTTAAAAATTGATTATGCTATCCCAATAAGAACAAGTTGCAGATATTGTTAAGAAAATTTACATTTCCTATGTATTAATTTTTTTAGTCGAAGATATTATATTTTTAGAAGATTTCAAGTGTACACAAACTCTTTTGTGAGCCACTATACGGCCATAATCATGTCAAAAAGCGTTTTGTATTAATCACTTTAGTACCAAATAAAGTTAAGATAGTGCATTGCTCAATTTTATATGAGTATATTTCTTACGTGATGTTTCTGCAATCTAGATCTTTGCACATTGCTATTCCATTACTTCTAGCATTTAGGTGTAGTTCCACTAGATTGCTTCAAAATCAGTGTAACCTTTCCTCAATGCAATTTCCTTTGAATGATATAAATCACACTGTTCGGTGCAGACTTTGAAATATTTATCTCCTTTATAAAGATAAATATAATAGAAAAACTTTCCTAGCTGTCATATTAAAATGCACAAACCTATTAAAATTGAACAGTAACTTGTTTTCCAAAACCTCCCTGTTGTTCTAATGGTATCTTCTTTTTTTAAAAAAATATATATTCTTTGTCTCTTCCCTTTGAAACGGTATTTCAAAAAGAATTCGATTTATCATTGGAACAATAAGGACTGGGTTATTTTATCCCAGGACTGCAAAAGCGCACCTGCCATAAAAGGAATTTGATTGATGTCTTGGATTACGAGTAAGTTCTATGAAGTTGCACTCACGAATACAATGTATCACAGCAAGATAATAAATATAAAAGCTTCTTTGAAATTTGAAAAAAGAAGTTTTAGATTCACTGCAAATACAAAAGGCAGTAAGTTCTGCCTAAATGTATTATTTTCTTCGCTATTCTTAAAATTGAAAGCTTAGCAGTAAGTTATTTATGATAAATTAAATCCTGAGGAAATATTTAAAAAAAATTGCTTTTAGTAATTAAAATCACTTCAATAAAAGAGCTGCAGTTAAAAACTTACTTCTACAAAGAGGACTGGGGTTTTAATAATAAAAAAGCTCAATATATAGATAATTGCAATAATAATAATTGTGTGCGTAAGATAATAACACACTGCTAATGATTTTAAAATTTCATTTATAACTATCAGCATTAGCATTTCATGTTAATTTAAAAACTGTAATAATATAAAGAGTACATATAGTTCTTAGAGTTCTTCTGAAGAAAAATGGGTATCTTTTGTGCTCAATCAAAAAATTTATGTTTATAACTTACGAAAACAACGCTTATGATTGATTGAAGTATTGGTATTCATTCCTCACATACTATTTATAATTTATGTATATCTATCTATGTATCTGTGTTATCTATGCTCAATTGGTATTGGTGCATTTTTTATGAAACCCTATATAAATCAGTTATTATGATTGGTATAAGGTTTTAACACTTTTCGGCGTGATATTATCCCTAATATTTCCCAATCATTATTACAATCATCTAGTAATTAAGAGAGGACTTTTGACTTTTCGGACCTGCCTTTCCCATTATCTAGTAATGATATGAGTAAATCAGAGTAAAAATATTATCATACAGTATTTAAAGAATATCTCTTTTTTTTTCTAATACATCGTACAATATATTAAACCAGTGCTTCTCAAAGTTTCATTATTGGCGACCCAATATTGAATCATAATTTTCATCGCGCCTCCCCCCCCCATACAATAACAATGTATTGAATTCAGTAATACTATACTTTGACGCTAAATCTACAATACGACTTTAACCTCTTAAGTACCACCGGAGAAAATAAAAGTCTCACTCAGCCAAAGCGTTAATCGCACCTTAGGTATATATACGTCTTTTCGAAGTTCGATCTTTTCTGTGCACTACTATCCATAAAATTATTCCGAAGGCTTTGGAATGCAATAAAGGGACCTTGACAGTGTTTGCAAGGGATTTACTTATTTCCAAGGATTTTCTTATTAATTCCTGTTCTCCCCTCCCTCCAATAAGTTACATACGCGTGCCTACTTGGAAAATGGGGCATTAGGGAGCGAATTGCGTAACTTTTAATCGGCAGTAAAGGGATTAATTTTACACCGTACAAATTATCAAGGTAAGTGTTAATTTTTTTACATAATTTTATGTATGACAAGCCCATAGGGTCATTGGTAATTATTAATGTTGTTTCTTGACTTAGTATTGTTGAATTAAGTACATTGTGCAGTACTGATACATTTATAAGTGTATTATATCTGAGTAAATGCGTATTTTATTTTCTATTATGTCAGAATGTATTTTGTTTACTTTCAGTAAATTAATAATTTTTTTAAAATTATGTTTTGTTTTCAACTTTTCAATATGATCGCGCTTCCCTTGTAGAGTTATCACGAGTTTGAGAAACACTGTATTAAACAAATACTTTATTAAACCTTTCATGTTTTACTTTTCTTTCATTACAAATCAATCTCCTTCCTGGGTATTCTAAATTATCCGAAGTGTTTGTCTGATCTTTATAGGAATACATTTTTAACATGATATTATTAATTTTTTTTATCAGAAAATTTTTAAATCCATTGAAAGCTCGAAAATTGCACAAAGGGCCTTTTTTCGACAAGTCGTGTCTCATCTCAAAACCTTTGCACCAACGAATTTTTGTAGCTGTAATGGGTTTTTAATTTAATTGTGTAAAAAAAATGTCTTTTTTTCAACTTTACTTCGCGATTTCTTTTTTCATGTTTTTTACGAAGGGATAAATTCAGCATTACCCCTACTAGTAATTTAACATTTAATCTTATCAAATTGTCAAACGTACATTTAAAAAAAGTACTTAAAATACTACTTCAACTGAGGTATTTATATAAATAATTAAAATTTCATATTTTACGTTGTATTTCTTTATTATAAAACAAAAAAACGTAGTCAGTTGTATGTTTCAACTGAAATTTGAATCACGCAGAGCACTTTCAGTGCAAGGAAAAAAAATCCTTTTAAGGAAACGTCAGTCATTAAAACAAAAATAGGAGCCTTTAATTTAAAGAAAAAAACATTTCTCACTAGAAAAAAATTATTTTCATTGTTTTGGTTGTAAAAGATATAAAAAACTTATACTGTTTTTATTAATCAAAGTGGTTTTTTTTCTTTAAATTGAAAACTTTTTCATCTTAATAAGAAAATGTCAAATCTTTGACAGGAGTTCAGTGATTTTCTTTAATTTTCTTACGACCTTCGAAAGTGCATCACATGTTGGAAAAATATCATCATCAAAAATGATGTTTTACTAAAAATAAAGTAGAAAAACTCTTTCATTTAATTCTCAAAAGTTTTAGTAAACTTCTCTCTATCACTTCCTTTTTATTAAATTTTTTGCTATCAAACTTTTCTGCATTTAATTTTTTCTTCAAAGAACGTTTGTTGAACTTAGACTACTTTGACGATAAAAAATTCTTTGACAATTCAAATGGGAACTGCCAAATTTATATTATTTATCTCCATGAAGAGTGTTCGTGTATAGTTATTAAAAAATAGATTTTGTTTTTTACATAGCCTATACATTTCAAATGCATGTGTTATTATTGATAAATATATACTAAAATTTTCATTTTTTCTGGTGACTAGTATGTCTTTTAAAAGTAAAGAGCGAAAGAAGTGTAAGCTACAATCAGTTCCACACAATGTGATTATCA
>BMAV01027619.1:92436-107447 GCA_019973955.1 Trichonephila inaurata madagascariensis
GCGAAAGAAGTGTAAGCTACAATCAGTTCCACACAATGTGATTATCACTGAAATATATTCCATCATTAGCAAAATAAATCATATTATTTTCCTACTTTAAATGTTAGTTATGTATGATTGCAATTTCCTAATTCTTGAGATGGTGATTTATTTTGAATCAAAGGGTGAAGTTTTGTCTTATTTTTTATAGAGACGCTATATCAGAGATGTTTATATAAGCTAAAAATTCCTATAATGGTGTATTGATTTTCTTGAAATTTGAAAATGTATCTAATCCAATTATGCTCATTAGCTATTTTTCTACTATAAGAATGTATGTGTGTCGTTGTAGAATTACTCTGAAATTCTGAACTATTAAAAATGGGTGTTTTAAAGTAATATATTTTCTTATATTTGGTAAAAAAAATAATTCTGTAAAACTTTTAGTGACAAAACTAATTTATCCATCATAAATAAAATTTCAAAGCAAAATGCTATAATTTTCGGAAGGTTCTTATATTTCTTAAGTGAACAGAAAAAAGATTTATTTTGACGTATTTAATATCTAATTTTCATGACTAATATATATATATATTTTTTTTTTTGGTTTTCCATTTCTTTATTTCAGTTTTAATATGATCTTTTTTGAAATACGATAAAATGAACGATAATTTCATACGATTATGGTAAGGTTTTTTTTTGTTTGTTTGTTTGTTTCTCAGATAGATTATAGCATAATTAAGCCACAGAGTGTGTTATTTAGATTTTATTATGTTTACAGTATAATACTATTTAAAGGGGAAGGTTTAGCTAACATTTCTCTAAAAATGATGGAAGAAACAATTGAAGATTGTTAATTAATAACGTGATGCAGAATAATCATTTCGCAATTTTTGTATTAATTTCGTACAGCTATAAATTAAAGCCGTAACAGCTCAAAATTTAGGTTTTGATTATTTGAGAGGTGACATACTGTGGAAGATTTTCTTTCATTTAGAGAATCATTGTTCCTTTATTTCTATAATTAAAGTGATATTTATAAGTAAAGAAAAGTATTTAAAGCGTTGAAACGTTTTATTTTGCGTCACTTAAAGGTTCTCCAAAACAAGTTGTTGTTTTTTTAGCATATCATGAATTTAATAGTTTCCTTTTCTCTTTATTATCTTTATTATTAGATTTATTTAAGGGAGAATTTTTAACTTTAAATTACAAAACTTTTCTGTCGAACATTTTCATATTATTAAAGGACTTTTTTCTTCGAACTTACATTTAATACTTTTATATTTTCAAATCTTTTTGGTACAAACAATTACTAAAAATGCGCGATATATTTAAATACTTTAGGTAGTAAGATGTGATAAAATATCTTAATGCTGCAACAATTGAGGTTTAGGATTTTACTAAGGTAGAAATAAAATTTTTAAAAATATCCTCATCGAACTAAACAAAACGTATTATGTCTTGACTAAAATGTGTAGTGAGTATTGTACTTTTTCTAAATAATCGTATTTAAGAATATTTACTTAATAAATATTTGTTAAAACTGCACTCTGAAATGGCTCAAAGTATAATTTAAAGGAATTATTTGAAATATTTTATTGTTAAATACTTTTTTTTTAAATTTCTAAGCGTATACCATTCATATTTTAACAAAGAGCTGCAATGCTAATTACTAAAATAATAAGGATTTCAAGAATTCAACCCCAAATTTTAACATTTCATTTGGGATTTGATTGCATTGACTATTATTCATTGTAAAGAGCTAAATGACTTAACATTGTTTCCACTCAGAAATTCCAAAGAGATGTAAATGGAATATATATTCATTCTATGGAGTGCATGCGCTGAAAGCGATAAAAAAATTAAATTATGTGGTCAGTTTGTCAAAAACTAATTTAATTTAAAGACTATCAATTAGTTAGCATTTTTTTTAAAAAAAAAGCTACAATAAATGTAACATAAAATTATTTTAAAACTTTTTTTTGTTTATTCGTAATCACATTATGGCGTCAAAATGAATAAGTGTATCTTCAACGAGTTTTTTTACATAAAACTAAACTGATACATAAAATAAATGTTTATTATTAAAATTATATTTGCCTGGAGAATCTGTTCGCAATTTATCTTTCTGAGACATATGAAGTAGAGCTTTTAGAAAGTAATTAATGTATCTCTTAGCTCCTTCAAGCAATACCACCAATTTTATTACATTAATTCTTATCGGACAATTTTATTATTATATAGCTACTCAAAATATTCAAAAAAAACTAGGCTTTATAACTTTGAGAGTAATGAGTTTCAAAATGCGCGCTTTTGCTTGTAGTACATAGCTTTTTATTACACACAGACACCACGTTTAAGTCAATACATACAAAAGCTCTTAAGTTAAAATAGTTGGCCGAACTATTATATTAGCCATCATTCTAAATATGTCATAAAAAATTACATACCTGTGAACATTATTTTCTGAGAAACAGTACATCGAACATCAAAAATTTACAATTTGAGATAATTGAACACTTTAATGTACAATTACTTTTTCATTAAAACACATTCCTCCCCATACTACAAATGATCTACATTCTTTTTAATCTCATCATCCTCTCTCTTCCTCTTAAGTCTTTTTTCTTTCCTATAGCTTCCTTTGTTTTTTGTAAGCATGAGTTTTTAGCTTTTAACGGCATTTGTTTGTCGAGGCGCTCCGTAGCCTTTACCGTGTAATCAACAGTATTAAATTATCTCAAAATTTCTGGTTTTGATACATTTCCCATATTAAATGATGAAATTGCATTATATGTACTCAATAATAACACTTCTTTTTGTACAAATATTTTTTTCGGTACACGAGACCATATTACGTTGCTTACACTTTCATTGGGATTCTGTATACCTCCATGTAAACACTTTTTTACCAATTCTGGATTAAATATTTTGATTTCCATCATTCATTCAACTTTTAAGCAAAATACTTTGTTTACATTTTTCGCCATTTAAATGGCCGTGGTCCAGTTGCAATAATTATTTAAGAATAGGTTTTAAAGGCTTCTAATTACCCTAGAGCAGGGGTCGGTAACCTGCGGCTCTTTGGATGTGAAGCTGCGGCTTTTTAGTTCCATATGCAAATATTATTTATTTTATCAAAAAAATTTTTAAAATCTTCTTGAATCTATTAGCGAGGATTAGGCCTTCCGACTTGTCTCATTTACCACGAAAAACTCGCACATAATAAGAAATCAAATTTAGAGAGACACTTCACTACAAAACACACAGTTTGCTAGTAAATATCCAGCCGGCGAAGAACGAAAAAAACCTGTTCACGAACTCCAAAAACAAAAACAGTAATCAAATTCTATATTAAGAAACTGGAGACGCGCGCGCAATCTAAAAGTAATGTTAATCTGGCAAGCTTCGCGGTATCACTAGAAACTGCAAAAAAGGGCAAACCATTCACAGATGGTGAGTATGTCAAAGATTGCTTCATACGTGCATCTGAAGAACTCTTTCGTGATTTCAAAAACAAACCAGAAATCTTGAAAAAGATCAAAGATTTGTCACTATCCGCTCAAATAGAACAAAATAGAACAGCTAAAATGTGTTCAAATGTAACATATTTGCAGATGGAAGATATTCAACTTTCTTCTGCCTTATCACTTGCAGTAGAGGAGTCTTGCGACATAGACATGGCACAAGTTGCCTTTTTTGTCAGTAATATGTCTTCCCAAGAGCCAAAAAAGAACTTCTAGGATTGCTACCGCTCTCGAGACAAACTAGAGAGGAAAATATAGCGAATGCCGAGCAAAAATGCCTTGAAGACAGTAAGATCAATTTAAGTAAAATTGTTTCAATAGCAACTGATGGAGCCAGAAGTATGACAAGAAAAAATAAAGGGGCAACATTGATTCTTTAGAGCAAAATGAACCACGAAATTCTTACGTTTCACTGCATAATACACGAAGAAGCGCTTTGTGCCCAAACATTTCCGGCTGAAATAGTTGAGGTCATGAATTTGGTAATCAAGATTAACAGCATATTGTCAAAAGCACTCTACCATCGTCAGTTTAAAGAATTCTTAAACGAAATGGAGACTCAGTATTCCGATTTTCTTCACAATAAAGTGCGATGGCTTTCCAAAGGTAAGGCGTTGAAACGTTTTGCTTTGTGCTTGAAAGAAATAAATACACTCCTCAATGAAAAAGGCATTAATTACCCTGAATTAGAGAAAGACGAATGGTTGCAAAAATTTTACTTTATGGTGGATTTCATAGCGAAATTAAATGAGCTGAATCTCGAACTGTAAGGAAAGGGAAACCCAGCCTATGTTTTGGTAGAAGAATTGGTTTGTTTCGAAGAAAAATTAATTCTCTTTGTAGAAGATATTCAGAACGGTAAATTACTTATTTTCAATTTCTAAAGCAATATCGCGATAATACCAGTGCAACTGTTGACAAGAATTATTTCAGCACAGTTATAAAAAAAATTAAAGGTGAATTTGCTGACAGATTTGAGCAATTCAAAAACAACAAAACCACTGCAGCATTCATAGTAAATCCTCTCAACACAAATAGTAACGAAATCCACATTGAGCCATTTGGAAGTTATACTGGATCTCTAGAAATGCAATTGATTGATTTGAAAAGTAAAGCTTTGTAGAGTGGCAAATTTACAGAGTTGAAAAGCAAGTTGGAAGAGCTGGAGGTCCAGAAATGTATGTACTTAACGAAACAAAAGTTGACAGCTTTAAAAGAAATGCCGCGAGTTTAGGCACTTATATTCGACGCATGGAATAGTCTTCCAGATTGCTACAGTAAGGTGAAGAAGTTGGCATTTGGAGTGCTGACTATCTTCGGATTGACATATTCGTGCGAGCAAGCGTTCTATTACGTAAATATAATTAAAAGTAAAGTAAGAAGCCAACTAACAAATGAAAATTTAGAGTCGTGTATGAAACTTAAAACAAGTTATGAGCCAAATTTATCCAACCTTTCTAAAACCATGTAAAGCCAACGCTCCCTTGAATTTGTTTGCTCAAATTTATGTTATTGTTTTTTATTTATTATTTTTAAGTACAAGTTACATTATTTAGTAAAATTTAAATTTTCTATTTGAATAACCGAGCAAAGCCATCGCTCCCATTGAATTTGTTTGCTCAATTATTTGTTATTACTAGGTAGTGTTGTAAGTAAATGTTCAATTGTTTTAATATTTTTTACTTAAATAATAAGTAATTATCTAATAATGCCACATATATATTATCTAATTTGTTGTGAAAAACACTACTTACATATGAATAAAAAGATATTTTATCTTATGAATAAATTTATTAGTTTTTTTTTTTTTTTTTAATCAAAAAACTTTATTTATGCAAGTATTATTTATTGTTGGCAAGAAAAAATTTTGTGGCTCTTTAAAAATCTTTGAAATTTTGTAAATTGTAATTTTTGGCTCTTCCGACTCAAAAGGTTGCCGACCCCTGCCCTAGAGGTTAAAGTAAGGTTTTTTAGAAATGTTAAAATCTATACAATTTGAAAATGTAAAAATCTCAAATTTGTCATATTAAGAAGAATTCAGATATCACACCCCTCGAGGTGTTCCAAAAATAGTTCAGAGGGGTTGGAATTCCTTGGTAGATTATGGAACCAAACCCATCCTCTTATTCTTTGCTGTTAAAATATCTATCACTCATCCTGCAAAGTTCTTTGGGAAATAGTGTAATTATAAATATCAGTCTCTCTCTTAGATTGCATCCAAGAGCTACTTTATATATTAATGCAGAAAATGTAGTTCGTATCAGTTTCTTCAAAGCGAAACTAGCGTGTACTGACTGAACAATCGAACAAAGAAGCATAAAAGAATCACACGTGATATGAAACATACAGGATTTTAAATACAGTGAATATCGCTTAACACGAAATTGAGGGGACTGAAATACTTTTTCGTGTTAAAGGATATTGCAACAAAAAAAATATTTTCTACAAAATTAAGTTAATTACCGAGCATTTTATTTATTTAAATATGCATATATTAAAAATTCAATGAAACAAAAACATTTACAAAAACTTAACACATAAAATTTAATACAAAATTTAGCAATACCAAAATCTTTCAAGATTCCCATTTTTGAACAAAAGCCTAAAAAAGCTCCATCTTCATTTTAATAAAAATAACAATTTGCTTTCCTCCTGAGCTCTTTTCCACTGTGCTTGTGAAATAATTACTTCTAAAGTAGAAAAAAGCCAATCAAACTCACTGATTTTTACTCTCTGCGAAGTACTCGCCACCGAATTCCAAAGTCAACTGATGAGATGCTTTTGTGGGGCATTTTATAAGGGTGGAAGGAGAAAGTAGCTTAGATAAACAAAATTGTCTCGCGTCATAGGCTATTCCGAGGTTATTTCAAAGCCAAGTTAGCCTTCTACGAAACACGTGAAACCACCTCTCTTTCATTTCACACCCTTGAAAAATCTGAAATCTCTCCTGCGCGGCTGGTGTTTACCGTATTTTGTTCTTTCCCAGAAGGGAAATCTTTTCGTTTTAAGCGATTTTCGTTTCATGTTGAGTAAAAAAAGTTCATAAATTTCCATAATAGTTTGTCGGGATCGATGTGTTAGTGTTAACCTATATTTCATCTTAAGCGTTTCCGCGATAAATTATTTTCCATATAATATGAATTAATATAATTTCTTTAACAAGAATAAATATAATTTCTGTAATATAATTTCCATAATATAAATTAATTCCTGTAATATATAATTTCCATAATATAAAATGATTTCTATATTATAATTTCTATACTATAAATTAATATAATTTCTTTAATATAAATAAATATAATCTCTATGGCATAAATTAATAAAATTTCTATAACATAATTTCCATTGTATATATACATATAATTTCTACAATATAAATTAGTATAATTTCTATAAAAAAAATTCCACGATGTAAATTAATAGAATTTCTGTATAAGAATTTCCATAATATAAATTAATAGGATTTCTATATTACAATTTTACATGTTTCCACAACACAATTTCTATACTATAATTTCATATTTCTTAACATATTTTTTATAATATTATTTTATATTTCCACAATTTATTTCTATATTTCCATAATATATTTTCATAATTTATTTCCATCATATAATTTATATAATATAAAAAGAAAAGATAGTATCCAAATAGTATGTAAGTATAAATAGTAGATAAAACACAATTATATATACGTTTATTACTTAGCTGAAATTTTTCAAACATTCAGTGAATAACTAGTAGACATAACTGGCCTTACTTTCGTGATTTAATGAGATTATCGATCAGATTTCCAGTAGAGTACCTTGCTCGGTATTTCACTGAATGAAAAAAAATTCACCCTTTTTATAAATTCCGTGGTTGAATTAAAATTTCTCTATAATTTAATCACGCACTACAACGAATTCTACTACCACATTCTTTCATCTGAAGATTTATGTGACATCTACACAAAGACATTTATTATATTTAATGTAAAAAAATGTAGAATTTCGGTACAGTTTTCATTTTTAAGCCTACGCTCACATATCAACGAAAATTCTACAGGTTCGTTTCGTTTTCTTTTTTTTTACTACTTGTGATTTATGACTTTATCAAAATTATTCACTTTTATTTGCATTATGTCATGAAGAATTCTATGCCTTTATTTAAACACTTTTTCTTACTGAAAATGATTTATGAGTTTATAAAAGAAAAATTTGAGAATGTGGCTAAATCTCGAGCAAGGCTACATTTAAAAATCTGCCTCTATGCTAATTTTGTCACATTCCTCACTTCCTCTCAACCTAATTAGTTTTAACTTCCCCTCATCTGTTTATTGCTTATTCATCACCTGCTGCCGTTTTTATTGGGATTTTATTTATTCTGCTAAAGAAGTCATTAAGTTCCATTTGTTGATGAAGTATAAATAAAGAAAAAGCTGCAATCCAAATCAGACCCTTAAAACTTGTATCTTATACAGTTCTCGAAAAAAAAACTATATATATGTACTGTATACAAGTAAAATCTATTAGACCTGTGTTATATATAATTATTTTTTTTATTGGCAAAGAAGCAGATTTAATCTTTTTGTAATAATTAGAACAGCTTCAATAGATTGATTTCTCATTGACTAGTTTAACTTATTTTTAAAAAAAAAAGGTGATTTCTTCACGGCAAAAAAATTCAATGATTTACAGATAACTTATTTGTGATTGACATATACGCACATTATGTGATTTGAAGCTCCAAATTGAAAGGAAATTGAAGTGCAAATAGTTTTTTTTTTAATTAGCATTCTTTAATTATCGCTTTTTAAAATTTTTAGCGTCATTAATTCTCACTAGTTAGTTTTAGTAACATTGTTCGTGTACATTTAACTAAAATGATCTAAGTAATTTTTACAAAATGGCTTTGTTATCAAGATCACGGGCTTGATATGAGTTCGAGTCTAGTTTAACTGAAACCCGCCATGTAGAGTGGCTGATACACGTTAAATCTGTCAAGGGGGGCTCGACGTTCTTCCGTTGACCTGATGTGGAAGTCAGAAAGAGAATGCCAGCTCAGGTGGGGTCCTCGTTACTTGATCGTGGCTCAAGATAACGATCTCCATCCCCAATAGCCCTCGTGTTGATTATAGTGGGATGTTTATAAACACTTATTTTGTTGTAAATTCTTCGTAAGAAAAGTTTGTATTTTACAAATATTTTTGCTTCAAATTAATTTGAAAAATTTTCTGATTTTTGTTAATATGCTTTATTTTAGAAAATCTCATTATATTTTAAACTTCTTAACTATGTGGACTTTTGCAAGACTTTCGAAATAGTTGTATTTTATTTAATATTTTTATCAATGAGTCAAGGTTCACTAATTTTCCTTTATTATATGAAAAGATTTTTGTTAAGTTAAGCATTATTTTTATTGTGTATTGAAACGAATTGCTTCAAAAATTAATTTTCTGCGAAGATTTCAAAAAGTAATACCAAAAACATTGTACTTTATAATTTCAATAATTAGTTCTGATATCGGAGGAAAAAATGATATTAAAATATATACGGATATTTTTTCTAGAATTTTTTGAAATTTGATTCTTCCATTTATGTATTTCGCTTTCTGGAACCGTACGTGCGTTAAAAAAAAAGTTTTTTTTTTTAACTGTACAAATTGCTTTAAAATTGTCTTCTCTTTTCTCAGGTTTTATTTTAATTGCGTGCCTTATTTCTAAACTTAAATTTTTTAAAAACATTTAAATATATATATATATATTTAACTTTTATAGCGTTTTATATTGCTTGTAAAAAAAAGATTTTGCTTGTAAATTTGGATTTGAAAGTCTTTTGTCAGTATCATATAAAGAAACAATTTTTAAAGTAAATATTTTTCATGATTAAGCACCTATTGTTCCGTTTAATTTCCAGTTAATCCATTTGTTTCAAGAAAAAAACTCTCTGAAAAATTTAGCTATGAATAAAAAAAATAATTTCCGTTTTCTTCTTATTATTTGAAGGAAAAAATATTTTATTTCTTAGTATAAAAATTTTGTAAAGCTTTTTCTATCTTTTCTATGTATTATAATGGGACAGAGTGTAATTTTCTGAATCCCTTTACAAAGCTTTTTAATTAGTAAAATTAATGGCATCGATAAAAAAACAAATTCTTCTTTTTTGAAAAGTCTAGTCAAAATATTTTTTGAGTTGTATTGTGAATTTAATAAACTACCTAATTAATTGAACTGGTAGAATTAGTATAACTCCTAAATCCTGCATAAAACAACTGGAGGACTTTTTTGTAAATAATAAAAACCTGTAAAGAGAGAGAGAGGGGGATAGAAGATAAAAAAAAATTACCAAAGGCGTAGGATGGTTTCGTTTAATGCAATGGGGTTATACATTTTAAGACTGCTTTCGCCCTATGTGCGGCAGTGTGAACTTAACGCGAAGCACATTTTCAGACAGAAAAATGCCTCAATTTTTATAAAAATAAAATTTTGTGACATTGTAACCCATGCTTTTGTTTATTATATAACGTTTTTAAATTTTCAAAATATTTCATAAATAATCTTTTTTTCTTTTAACATGTAAAGTAATAGCTCATTTAGCAATACGGCTAAGACGCGAAGCACATTTTATAAAAGAAAAAATGTGTCAACTCGGATAAAAATGAGTAGTATGATAAAATAAGGGATTCTCTACAGGATAGTGAAGCCAGAATATAATATTAATGTTTGAGTACTTTTATATCTGAAAAATTATTCCAAATTTGAGTCCTATTCTTTAATATTAGCCGAAGACAGCCTTAAGTCTTTGTAGAGTTAGAGTAATTATGCTGTGCTAAATTAATCCTCGTTATTTCTCGTATTATAAAATTAGGAGCCATCCCACTTTAATGACCACTGTGTCATTTTGGCACACAATACAGAATTTAAAATATCCTAGAATTTTAATTTCTATTAAAATTTATTTTTAAAAATATTGTAACAAAATCAGTTTGCCTCTCTCGTGGACACCATGGCTGTATTGGTAGAGAATCGGTCTCTCGAGCAGTAGATTGTCAAATGGAGCCAGGCTGCAGGCGACTTGCCAAAGTAGCTTCTTTGTCTTAGTTCCTGAGAAAAATCTCTAGTGCTTATTATTGTAAACTCTAATTGTAGTTATAAAAATTTATCTTAATTTTCTAGAACTTCCCGTGGCTGTCTTCTAGAGCTTTCCGTAGCTAAATAAATATTCAGTTCATAGAATAAAGTCTCGAGTTGTGACTAGCGATAGTTGTTATCATTTCAGTTTAGCATCCAATTACAACATTAGTTTAATCTAGATGACAATATAATGATATCAATGTGGGCGTTGTATATTATTATGACCTCAGACAATTAGAGAGGTATTAAACATCCTATACATAAATTCTCTCAAAAATCTATATAACAGTAAGTATTCCTTTGTTTTTTGTCCTAAATGAACAATGGAGAAATATCTAATATAGAACACATATTTTTACAAATGCATAAAATGTTTTCTAATGTGTCAAATATTACTGCAGTTTTTAAAAACAATTTAGAATTTTACTCTAGTTTTTACACGTATATGTTTCTATATCTTATCTAAAAAAGTTCTGTGATAATGAGTTTTATTGAATTCTTTAAGCATAATAAACGATAATAAACGAAGCTTTTGTATAAAAATGTTAAATGTTAAAACATGTCGTAACATTTAACAATTCTTAAAGTAGTAACATACTTTTTCAAAATGAAGTTTTGATTATTTAATATATATAAAGCATTCACATACACACTCGATAATAAATGTAGTAACAAAGCTGATCACATTTTTCGATTTTTCCAAGCCTGTAGAACAAATTAATTTCGGAATATGAGTTTTGAATGTGTTGCTGTTTGGTTTTGTTGCTTGTGTAAATTAAGTTAACTTAAACACATTTTTCTTTTAGGTTTCGTCAGCGCTTGTAGTTTTTTGTAAAATATTGTGGTAAATACTGAAATTAAACAGGGTCTAGAGTGGTCAGTGGTAACAGATCTAACAACAAATGTGACAAAATCTGTCAATAACATTTGTTTTATATTTAAGTGGAGGCTCAAGTAGTGCGAATCATTCCTTTTCATTCGAATCTTGTGTTTTTGACTTATTTCAGTATAATACGTTCCAGCAAGATAAAAATCACACTTACAGCTTTGTTATTATTTGCTTTATCTTAGTGGATCAGACACAATTCTTATATAGAATATGGTAAGGCATATTATATTATTATTTGTATATTATTCTTTTTAATTATATTTCGCATTGCTTAATTTCGCACACTTGAAAGGTAAGAAAAATATTAATTATATAGATATGCTTAACATTAAAATGTATAGATGTATAAGCTTGGCACTCTCTACCAACGTCCGGTCACTTTTGAATCGCTCAAACCTCTCCTTCATTTGTGCAGCCCCGTAGCATCGTTTCCAAATACATGCTGAATCATACGAAATATATCACTTAAAAAAATACCAAACTTTTACCTAAGACTTTGATGCAGAACCTCTGTTGAAATCGTTCAATCATCTTTAAACTGAACTCAACTCAGTGGCACATCAGCCAATGAGAGCCAAGTGCAGACAAACCTACTGTGCCTGTCTCAGTTTACGTGATCTTAGGCGCTGGGGTGCATTAGCAGATATTCCAGTCAAGCAGTCAGTCTGAAGCGAAACCCCCAGTGT
The DNA here is from genome assembly GCA_019973955.1 of Trichonephila inaurata madagascariensis. Classification (NCBI taxonomy): domain Eukaryota; kingdom Metazoa; phylum Arthropoda; class Arachnida; order Araneae; family Nephilidae; genus Trichonephila; species Trichonephila inaurata. Next base: position 104,635 of record BMAV01027619.1, read on the forward strand.
CTAGTTCCCAAACAATCTTTGTACTTATTTATCGACCCACTGAAGAGAAGAAAGGCTGAGTCGGCCTTACCCAGCTCGGGATTTAAACCCCGGACCTGTGGCGTGGAAGCACGATATACAACCACTCAGCCACTGGGTTTTATCTTTAAAGAAATAAAAATCTTCGAAACACGTATAACAGCACCTCATAGGACAGCTCGCAGGAAATGACTGGTACATTGGAAGGAAAGGTAAAAATCATGTGCATTAAGCTGCCATCTTCCACTGTGCACAGTAACGTCGCTTCAGAATAGGGAGGTCAAACCCAAAAGATAACTTGTGCCATACAAACAAGGTTCAAAGCAAGGTGAGTTGCAAAAAAATCAACATTCCTTGAAATATAAGCTTATTTCGAATAATACATTACAATAAACATAAGTAAAAGAACAATTAAATGTTTACGTCCAGACACTTGACATATCTTCTCTGCTACTATATTTTCTATTTCGGGAGAAGTTGTGATATTTTATTATATATTATTATGTACCGATATATTAGTCCGGCCACAAAAATATTCGCTGTGTGCCGAATGCCGTCCACGGGCCGCGAGTTTGACATTCCTGCTTTAGAACCTCTACTGTGCGTGAGAAAGCTCAAGGTCGGATGCTTTTTGAACAGACCTTGGATATGTCGCAGGGAATTGACGAAATTAGAAATATGATCAAATCTCTAAGGGATGACATCAATTGACGGGAGATGTTAAAATAACGTCTCTACAATGTCATTTCCCTGATGAAAATTAGTGATTTTATCAAATCCCTGAACTGTTTCAGTGAAATGATGAAATGAACTAGTTAGGATTTGCATTGTCAAAATGCTGTCCCGGGGGGGCACCTGGGGGTTCGAGTTCTTGTACTTCCTAACCAAACAAACAGTACTATCGATCCCCCGAATATCAATCCCATATCTTGAAAAAACTGGCAACATAGGATTAACATGTGGATTGATATTTTAGTGTGTAAGCCCTCCCCTGCCCAAAGCAGGTCATTATTAGTACGGAAACCAAGTAGGCCAAGTAGCTCGATGCCATCACGCGCGATTCCCCGATTTCCTGTTACACATTTCCATCCCTTTTCACGAAATCACTCCCACAAATATCCAACAACCAAGAGGAAAGATGTTACACATCAAAAAAAGACCAGCCTAATTTTCCAATTATGTGTTAATTAGTTCCGAATAAATAATTTGTATTTCAATGTGGCCATTGTTGTATTACGTACTTCTACGTTTAATAATGCACCATACTTGTTAAATAAACACTTTTAAACTCTTGAAAATATTATTTCATCATTTCACTGAAACAGATCAGAGATTTGATAAAATCACTTTCATCAGGGAAATGACCTTGAAGCGACGTTGTTTTAGCATCTCCCGTCAATAGATCATATCCCTTAGGTATTTGATCAAATTCCTAATTTCAACGTTTCCCTGCGATATACATACACATACAGAGAGATAGATGTAACGAAAACTTCTATTTTATTGTTCAAGATATCTGTGCAATGCTTAAAATCTCATTAAGTAATTATTTCATAACAAATCAAAAAAGAAAATGAAATCATTTGAGTGTGGAGTTTGGAAAAGATACTTTTTTAAAAAATATAGAAATTATTTTTTCCAATAAACTTTTCATACTGCTGAAATGTTTTCTTCATAGACAACACTTATGGTAATCTGAAAGAAAATAACAAATAAAAATATACTTTTATCTCCAACAGTCAAAAAGAATTATATTTCTTATCGGAAGGTTTGCAATTTTCGAGACCTATAATTTCTGGATAAGTGGTTTTCAAATTGCTTCCAATTTTTCATTTTCATTGAACAAATTTTTGAATTTTTCCTACATTTCAGAAACGAATGATATTTATGATATTCTTGTTAACATTAAATTTGAAAATACTGCAAAAAATAAGATATTTATACAAAAATACTGCGAGATAGGGATTCAATATACTTCACAGCTTAAAAGCTTTCAAATTATTATGGTGTCTGCGGTATTTGAGTTTAGATTTATTATTTTTCCCAACAGTTTTTCATTTGCTCTTTATCTTGATTTTTTTATTTAAAAATTGGAAAAATTTTCATTCAAAATTCCCAAGTCCATTTTAAAAATATTTTTTTCAATGAATTCAAAAAGAAAAATATTTTTAATATGAAAACATTTGTTACACACATATAGACTGAAAAAAATTTTAAATGCATGTGCAGATTGAAAATAACGAAAAAAAAATGTGTGCACAAAAGATTATATATTTTTCCATTTTAAAAAGTAGTTTTTAAGAATGATAAATTTGAAACAAAAGCTCTTATTTCACCTTCAGTTTAAGAATCTATCATTTGTCTGTATTTACATAAATTTGACTGTTTTCAAAAAGGTTGATTCTAAAGAAATTCTGCTAACATTGAAATTTTGAAGTATAAAAATAAAATCGTGAAAAAAAATTACAACTTGTTAAGCTTTTTATGTTAATAATCGTATTTAATAAAATGACAAAAAACAAAGTAAAAGAACTGAAGATCGAACAGTTTAAAAACGTGAACTTTAGTTTCTTACGCCCGCGCAACTCCCGCTTCGGGAGTCGATTTCTGTAAAACCCGTTCTCATCATATCTCTTCTCAAAAAGGAAACATGCTTCTCAATTTTCAACTCTACAGGTTTACTAGTTCAAAACGGGAATCTTTTTATCTATTATGTCTTATTATCTATTATCTATTTATCTTATTATCTATTATCTATTTATCTTATTATCTATTATCTATTTATCTTATTATCT
>BMAV01027619.1:114176-152341 GCA_019973955.1 Trichonephila inaurata madagascariensis
TTTATTTTTCATATAGTAAATATTTCAAAAAATTCCAGTAAAATGTTCTTTGTGTTCGATTTTTTCCCCCTCAGTGTAGCATTATTGTTAAGGATCTTCTATTTATAAGTATGTTTTATATTCTAGATAGTTAGATTTCTTTTTCAGCTGACACGCTTCCACAATTTAAGTCCAATTTCGATAGTGATTAGATAGTCATAATAAGGTGAATATTTTTAAAAAACGTTTCATCATTTGTTGCACCGGTTTGCGAGAGCTTACGAAAAGTGGATTTAACCTTGATGCGACATTTTATTCAGATTATTTAAATCTAACTAAGGACAATACTGACAAATAACAGCTGATATTTGGATATAGAACTAAAAATAAACTAGGCAAAGTATAAATAATTACATATTCATTAAAAAAAATCCTTTTAAGTTCCATGCAATCAAAATTTTCTACACACATCACATCATTCACATTTCAATTTATAGAAATATAGTTCTAAATGACATACAACAAAGGACAATGTAGACCAAAAGGATTATTAATTATAAAATTTCTACAAATAATATAAAATAATTACGACTTACCTATTGGTTTTCTTTATAATTTTAGTAATAAAAAAATACATATAAAAAACAAGCTATAACATATTTATCATCATTTTGTTTCTCTTTCTCTCTTCTCATACTACTATATAATTTTCTTTTATGCTTCTCTTTGTATTCTTACAATGTTTCTTATTGATTTTTATAAAAGCCCCACAAGTTAGTTAAAATCCTAAGAACTCGAAGACATTAAGTGGTGAGGATGGTTAAAATGAGGTACCAGTTCAGAAAGTGTGATTCAAATTTTCATCACTTTTATTTGAGCCAATAAAATCGAGTTATTTTGAACTTTTCGTGAGTCTGATTGCAAGTAAGGACTTTATATAAAAATATACTAAAAATAATCAATAAAAATGTTAAATTAACCTCACAATTGACTCTTTTGATGTTATCGTTGTTGTTCATTTCCTATATGCAAAGATAAATAACATGAATACATTAATGTAAGGAAAACCTGAACACAGAAATGTTTTTATTTCAATTTCATTTGAATGATTTAAAACATTTCAAGAAATTTTACAATTGCAAATTTCCATAATATACATGAACATATGATCAGATGAAATGTCTTTACAATAAGCATGCACTTTCAATCCCTTCTGAGATCTGATTAACTATATATTTGTTTAAATATTACTTGAGGCTTTGTGATTTAAATATTTTTTTAGAAATATTGATGCAAAATTGATTCCTAATTTCATTTTAAAATGTGTTATACAATTCTGTTATATATTTGAAAGTTCAAAATCAGATTTTAACTCAATTCTCCGTCCAGATCCAGTAAAATTGTTGCGTAGTATTCCTCTTCCATGGATTTAACATTATATTTAAGGAATCATTCAAAGATGTAAAATTTCATGAAGAAAGGAACATTACGCTCTTTTCCAAAATTATGCAGTCCACAAAAGGACGTCGTATTGAAAAATTATTTTTTCTCGAGAGAGTCTGAACATCATAATGTAACCAAAGATGCTTCAAGAAAATTGGGAGATTTCACTGAAACATTTAGCTTCTTTTTAGAGAACACTAGCATCCTGACTCTATTTCATAAAGACGGCTTAATATTATTCAAACTACTTAATTTCCATAACTAAGGAACTTATTTAAAAATGACAATTATTTGAACTAATCCCAACAGCAAAATCTGAAAATAAGGAAATAATTCTTTTTCCAATTCTTATATAAGAATAACTGACTTTGTTTTTAAGATTTGAGAGGTGTGAAAATTCAGCACATACAGTAAGATACCAATATGAAACAGTTTCCAAACCTTTCCCATCTGCGAAATATCTACCAAGCGAAATCTTACAAAACAACACTAAAGTTATAACAATTGGCTATCAGCGACTCCTCTCTAACTCGAGTTTTTTTTCTCTCCAGCCAAATTGGCACTTTGAGATAGAACAACTTCACTCTGCAAACGAAATTTCCTGCTAAATGAAATATAAAGAGTCAGTGAGACGTAGAATATAATTATGTGGACATTAGAGCCAAGAGAGTACTGTCTGAACTACAATCGCTTATTCCAAAATTATCTCCCAAAATTTCAATCGTTTAGTTATTGGAAAGTATTAGGAAATCTTTCTTTGGAGAGCTTAGAGGTTCCTTCTCATTTCAGATAAGTACACTTCATTTCTTATTATTTATTTTTTCTTGTCTGTTCATCGGGTACTTAACTCTAATGCTTAAATTAATAAAATTTATTTATTGTGAATAAAAGTTGGTTTTCATTTCGAGACTGATTTAATGGCTCCCCAGTAACTACTAAGTTCGTATTCTCCCGAATATCTAGTTAATTAGCCTGACTTACACCTCAATGAACATGAGGTGGAGGTAAAATGACATAGTAATTGTAACACTTGCAATTTTGACTATAATCCAATTGTACTCTTTGTATATACTTACTAAAGCATCGAAAATAAAGAATTATTTTAAATCGTTTTATGAAGCGTCACAAGGATTATTGTGTGCATTCATCAAATAGAGTACGGAACATACAGATCAGAAGAGTAATAATCAGATCAGAGGAAGGATTACTGCATAACATGTTACAAAATGTATCAATCATGGATGTAGTTAATGATACAGTCAGATATTCAAGTTCATTCAATCCATCTTGTAACTTTGCGACAATGAGATGAATTTTTGAAATAATCAGAACAATTCTTGTACACTAAGAATCATTCCTGAAACTCCCCAACTTTCGAAAGATGATTCACATCACAAATGGCAGCTTACATTAGTTTACCTCCAATGAAAATCATGCATTACTCTCGACTAATCAAAATAACTCAGCGTCAACAAGTTGTTTCTTTCATTATGACGCAAGGATCTTGCAAGAATCTGCTGATTCTTCTGCGAACTGGAGAGGTTGGAACGGTCATCAGGGTCTCTTCAGGAACTGGTGTCACACGAAATCGGTTTTTGTTAACTGATTCCGAGGGCCAGAGGGTGTAAGGACTGTCTGCATTCAACAGGGACTGTCTCAGAACTGCTACGCTGCTTCTGGCGGTTGAATGTCTTTGGGTCAATCGAGGACTAATGTGTACTTGGGGTCGCCTTAATTCAATGTCTTTAAATTCAGGGTCGAGTGGGACGTCAGACTCACCATTCTGAAATGTATCAAGAAAGAAATCGATAATTATAGAATGGTATATTTAACCCAATTAAATGAATTGTTGTTCGTTTTTAATTTGTAAATGGCTATGTCTAGTACTTGTAAGAGAAAATGCTCTTTTAGCATCTCCAAATATTAAACAAAATATAAGTACTGTTTAACCCTTCATCAACCGCGTTATGATTTACTGCAGTTTTTTTTCCTGCGATATTTTTTTTGTGAATCACTACATTGAAAATTAAGGGATATACATAAGCAAAATACTCAACTTTGGGAAATTTAATCCGTTAGAACTAATTAATTAATTAAAGATATTCAACTGTAAAATTAGTTGTATACACTGTTCACTCTTAAAATAAATAGTCAAATCGTTCTCTAAGGTCTTCATTAACATACAAAAAAAAATAAGATACTTAAATTTTGACATTAACTATTTTTTCTGGACAAAAATGATCATCTTCGCAATCCGCTAAAAACGCAATTTCTGCTATAAAACTATTTACCTTCCCCACTAAAATACTCATCATGGAACCCGTGCTGTCATATATCTTGGAAGAGTAGGTTTCAATGAATATTCCTGCTAAGTGTCAAAATATTCGTAAAAAGGGTTATTCTATGCAACTTTAAAGTGAGTGGTACTTATAAGTACCTTCGGTAGATAAAGGGTTAAGGTGAAGTATAGGGTCCTCCTTAGCGAAATCGGCAATGTTTTTGATATCTTTAAAATTGGTCGCAAATTGTTCTACATACAGTCATCCAAATTCGATACAGTCAACGAAAATTAGAAATATGCCAAAACAAAACACATTTTAACAATAAAAAAACACAATTTTTTTAAATTTAGGGAATTAAAAAATGTTTGCATGTTCGAGTTGTATCATTCCTAAAAAGAATAAATTCTTGTTTTTTATTAAAATTGTTATTTGTTCATGAAGAAAAAGAAGCCATTTTAAGAGCACTGAGAAAAATACTAAACCACTCATTCACATCATTAGTTTTGTGCTTCCTTTGTTGTTTGAACTTCAAAGGCTTAGAATGGAAATGATTCTTATACGAAATATTTCAATTTTTGTTGTTGTTAGAAAAGAAAGTTCCTTTTGGGACACTTCTCTCTGAGACATAAACCTCAAAAAGAAAAAAAGTAATCATCATATTTCGAGCTTACATATTCGTCATCATAAAAAAATTGATCCAACATGATTTGCTTTATGCAGCCAATTATTCTTTCTTTCGAATCTTCTAATCGTATGCTCGTTCATTCCTCTCATGTGGTATTCACAAAAAAATTTCTTTGATAAATCCTCCTTCACAATCAAACACATATCATTTTCGCAAACCAAACGTTCAAAATCAAACCTTTAGTATTGCATCATCATATAACATGTATTTTTCTTTTTTGTTTTGAATCATAAAAAGAATTTAAATTGCACATCAGACTCATAATTTTCAAGAAAAATAACTGAAGGTTCAGTCCAAAAAATTAAATAATAGAAATTGGAAACAAATTGCACAATGAAAACGAAGCCGAAATTTTAAATAAAGTATTTAAACCAGAACAATTAAGTATTTTCAATAAAAAAAATCATCTATCTTTTTTTAAAACACTTACGCTGGTTATTAATAACGAAAAATAATCAAAAACATATAATATGTAAGTTAATAGGAATAATTACACAGTTTTAGGAATCAAGTTTAGTTTACTATGTTGTTGAAGTTGTTATTGCACCTTGAAATCTGAAAATCATCGCCAAATCTGACTACCCCTGGCTCTTCAATTTAACATACTTGTACTATAATATGGCCTTTTTTAAAATATTCTCAGAGATTAAATTAAATATTAATGATTTGTTGCGTATTTTTTAAGATAGAAATTTAATTTCTTAAAATCATCAATAAGATAATTGGAATTCAGATATAAATCTAAAAAGGAGAATTATATTTTTGATTTTTAAAGGTGAAAAGTATTTAAAATATTAAATTGATTTTTAAACAACAATCTTAATGTATCCAAAAAGTAAAATGGAAAGTAAACTCTATTTTCAAAAAATAAAAAAGCAAGCCAGTTTAATATTTTTTTCCATAAAAGTGTACAGATTCGATTTTTGTTAGAATGACATTTTTTGTACTTTCTAATAGTATACGAACAAAGCGAACTTACGCAAACAAGAATCAAAGGGAAAAATTAAATTAAATAAATATTTTGAAAAAAAAATTCTGTTAAAAAATTAGTGACAGCTGAACCTTAATTAGTTTTCATACTTTGATTGCACTGAGACTTTTAAATCCATGAAGCATAGACATTTTTACATTTGCGAACATTACATTTTACTTATGCGTACAAAGAGAATTTACTTTAAAGCAAACAAAAATCAAAGAAAAAAGTTGAATAAAAAAAAGTTCAACAAATTAAATATTTTGAAAAAAAATGTGATTAAAAAATTAGTGACAATGAGCCTTAATTAATTTTCATGCTTGGATTGCATTGAGACAGTTAAGTCCATTAAGCGTTGATATTTTTTTTTTAACATTTTTATTTCGATTGTTAAAAATCTAAATATTACGATCCAAATCTTTTCCATTAAAAACATTATTGATCCTTGGTATTATTAATACATTAACTATAAATTTCTAAAACCATCCATATGTCTTTCATTACTTCAACGATGTATGTATCACTTAATAAATTATATGAGAACAAGATTGATAACTATAATTTAATACACACAACCACAAGCTATCTGTCTACTACTTTATGAAAAAGGTTTTTAGTTGTTTATGTTAAAACTACGTTGTTTGATGCCAAGGCCTCTAAACAAAGGAAAAAGAAAATATTTTTTTTAAAAAAGTTTTAATGTATTTAAAATTTTAAGTCTTACCATCACAGGATTTACAGATTTCGATCTGTCTCTCTGGGGATCATTGTGTTCTGCCATGGGAGAAGATTTGGTGGCAGCCATATTTGGAGGAACCGACATTACACTTAGTCTCTGGCTGATTGGCTACAAGAGAAGAAAAACAATTGAACAATTACAATAAAATATTGCTCAGTTAAATGCTTAAGGTATCCGACTACGTTCGGAACCGTGATTTTAAAAAAGCACATAAATGGATAATTTTCATGATATTTAGTGTCACTTAGATTAGAATACATGTATAAAATTGTTTTAAGGATATTTTGACAAAAAAAATTATTTAAATACAATATTTCGGCAAAAAATCAACTTAGAATAATGGTTTTTTTTAAATGTTCTCCTTTTGTGAAAAATGCTTCTATTATACAAATATTTTGCCTGTATATAGCTCAGACCACTGTACAGAGGCTCAACTATGATTTTTGCAAAATTCACATTATTTTCAGAGTTACAACACATTCAAATAATTATCGGCGTTTTTTTCTTAACATTTCTTCCCTCTGTTGTCGTAAAACATGGATAAACCCACTTCTAAGTTACATATTTCAAACATTCTAATGGAGCCTCTGTACAGAGGTCTGAGCTATAGACAGGCAAAATATTATTATAATAGAAGCATTTTTCACAAAAGGAGAACATTTTGAAAATAGATCATTCGAAGTTAATTTTTTGTCAAAATATTGTACTTAAATAATTTTTTATTGTAATTGTATCCTTAAAACAATTTTATATACATTTTCCAATCTAAGTGACACTAAATATCATAAATAGTATCCATTTATACGCTTTTGCAAAATCCCGGTTCCAAACGTAGTCGGATACCTTAAGTGTAAAGAAAAACGAGATCCATAAAAAATTTTAAATAATAATTTTTGATGTAAATTTCTTTCGACTGCTACCTATAGAATGTTCTTTTTAGCTTTATGTTGAACTCTACAATTCTGTTTTTCTCCTGCTCAAATTATATCTCTTGTTAATAATTCATAAAATTATCTCCTTCACAATTGGATTTCATATTTGTAAACAAATAAATTAACGTTTTGTCAATATATTCAAATTATTTTGAAATAATCTGTCGTAAGTTTAACTTATGATTAGGCTGTCATATTTTTTAAATAAATTTCATTCATGATCTCTAATTTGATTCTATAAAAGATTATCATAAAATTTAAATTTATTTAAAAAATCTTTTAAGACTTTATGAAGTCTCAGTACCAAAAATTAGCAGAAACGAAATTTAAGTTAGTTCACGTAGTTTAAACTAGTTTTTCATAACAGGATATTTTAAACTTTCCTCCGACACCAATTATGATAATACATATAAACTCTGCTTTTTATGCTTCAACGAACGATAGAAAAAATGCTATTTTAATGCTAAAGATTGTAAAAAACACATTCATTTAAATATTATTACTAGAAAACAACATTAACAAAGAAAAAGTTACACAAGCTTTTCTTTACCCATTCTTAGGAGTTTGTAAAATATTGCTACATTAAATCAGATACAAAATTGAAAACACAACAGAAAAATGAAAACTTTCATTCATAAAAACAATGTTTCAACTTCTTTAACACACAACAGAATCAAACATTGTAAAATCGCATTACAAATTGTGTGCAAAATTTCATGCAAGAGGCAAAAAGTCATGCAATCATGCTTTAAAAAGGCAATGCACAGAGCTTATCCTTAGAATTTTGTATTCAGTGCTCTTAAGTCATGAACTTCCAAAATAATAAAGGAAATATTAATAATAAAAAAGTGTAGAAGGGATAGCACACGCTCATGTGTGTGTGAGAGAGGGAGTTTATTTTTATCTTGTTACACCCAATCTTTCATGGAAAATAATATTAATATTTTTCAGAATTATTCTGGGCTACACATGCATTGATGCGAGTAAGTCACCAATATTGACTTCTTTATCACTCTAGACGTGATCTTACTTGACACATAAATGTTTTATATCAATACAAGTACTTAATATAAAAGTATGTCACGTTTTATGATACGGTGTGGGATATAGTCATTAGTATTCCTGCTGGTGTTTTTCCCCTCAATACTTGTTTTCAATTATTTAAGATGCTTTTCCTGTTATATGAAAGCGTCATTAAAACATTTTCAGTGAATAGAAGTTTCTAAAATATATTATAGTGGATTGTTTTATATTTTCTTATAAGTCGTTGGCTAGTTATGTTATATACTTATAATACATTGTTTGCTATTACTGTTTAGTTGATGACTGTTTTCGTAACTGCTCTGTAAACTAGAATTTACGTGAAATAATAATTTCCCGGTTTGAATTTTGTGTTGCATCTTGTAGCTATAGTTGTATGTTCTACATCTTGTAGTATTGGTTGCATTATAAAAGATATGTTTGATCAATTGATGTTTTGACTTCCATTTGAAAAGCATTCCACGAAGTATTATATATAAGAGAAGTAATTAAGGAACTTCAAAGAAGATTTTTAAAGAACGTCTACGATCAAATAAAATTTCCAGGAGAAAAAAGTGTAATTGATTCAAAAGAAATATGCAACAAACTGGATGCCATATAGGCATGTACGTCTTTTTTTAATTTACACTTGCTTAGTCTCATTGGAATAAAACCATTCAAAATAATAGTATACATGTAAAAAAGTGAAAGGTAAAAATTAGTTCATCTCTTTTGATAAATTAAATCTGGAATTTTTTTTACCTTTTGTTTTGTGGCATTTAATCAATCATGAGACGTGACAACTCAAAAGAACTAGAAATATTTTTCAGTTTTAAAAAATGGAACAGGAAGATCTAGTAATTTTAATTCTTAATGACATTCTCTTAAATAATTCCCCTATGCCATTTTTTTTAAATATAATAGGAGTTATAAAAAGTGAAATAATACCAGTAAAAAAACTGTCCAATAGTTAGAAAAAATATTTAAGGAAATATTGTTAAAATCAAATAGATTTAATTAGTAATTAACAATAATAAGTAATGTGTCTGATTATTTAATTTATGTAATGCAAATATTGTTACAGCAATAAAGTAATTTCGGTTACTTTAATACAAAATAAAACTCAATTTTTTCTGTAAAAAAATTAAGTTAAATCTGTCACAAATATCTTGCATTCAGTTCGATGACCTTTAGCCATCTTTCTGGTTTTACTTCATGATTCCAAACTCATAAAACTTCTAGCACATGTGTCACATAGAGAATGTGACATCACTTCCCAAAAAGGCTCCAACACGTGTTGCTATAATAGACAAAGATTCATCGAGCTTGGATCATGTTGTTTTTCGATTAATGCTATTTAAGAGTATCTGTTTTTCATTCCTTCCTTTGCAGTAATGGTTTATCATTGATTTCAAAATTAACAAAATATTTTAAGTGTCGCAAATTTCAGTAATAACAGACCAAATAAAATTGGTTTCAGCTTTCGTTGATAAAGACCAGAAGTTCTATGAGCACGAAACTTTAAACCTACCACAAAAAAATGGCAAAATGCCATCAAACCAGACAGAAAATATTTGACTCAATAAAGTTCATTTTTTGTACAGAAAAAATCGAGTTTTACCTCCCACCAAAAAAGAACGAAATTACTTTCTTACCTATTCAAATACATAATAAAATAATTTATTACATAGAATAATTTTTTTAAATATAAAAACTTTTGTTAAAAATACAAGATATATTCCACAACAGAAAAGCACTGAATGAATACTAATAAAAAACCCCATTAGAATTGCAATAGCGAAAAAAAATGGGTGTAAGGAAGTGCTACTTACAAATAATTGAGTTGCTGCAACCTAGATAAATAAAATGTGGGTGAGACAAAAAAAAGTGCACTTAAAAAAGTTTGCTGTTACATTCAATGCATGCTTAAAAACCAAAAGATGATGTGGTAATATCATAGACAAATTTTATTTGAACATGCTTTAGAAATGTGCTATACTTAAGGCGTTATGTTTTTTGCAATGTGTGATTTTTTTTTTTTTTTTTTTTTTTTTTTTTTAAAAAATAAATAATTAAAAAAATAAAAAAAAAAAAAATTTTTTTTTAAAACATTTTTTAAATTTTTTTTAATCGTTAAAAATTTTTTTTGGGGGGTATGTTTTTTTTTTTTTTTTTTTTTTTTTTTTTTGCTAAAAGTAATATTTAAAAAATTTACAAAAATCAGATCATCTGTTTCTAACAGGTTCACCTTTTTTAGACAAATTTCACGTTAAAACTTATTTTAGCGATGTCTTATAAAATTATTCCGTTTTAGTCAAATTACTACAGCATCAATTCAGAGCTATTTTGCATTTCTTACGATATCTGCTTGAAAAATAGACGTCCAAAAAGATCGGGGCTTTTTTTTTTTTTTTTTTGCAGAAAATGAAAGTATAAACGGTTAACTAAAATCTCCATTCAAATCAATATATAAAGGTAGATATAGTGTCTAATGAATGATATTTTTTATTCTGAAAAATGTGTGACTTATAGTACTCTGTCGTCAATTGGCTAAATTCATATGACGTCATAACTCCCATGATAAGCGCAATTACGAGTTCCAAATCAATCAGTTCATGCCCCTCACTGTCGCCAACTTCTGCTTTTCAAAGAAATTTTTTTTTGAAAAGTACATATTTGTTGACCATGCTAATTCACATAAATAAAATAAATTTTATTTAAAAAAAAATTTTTTTTTTTTAAATGTTTTGAAGAATTTTAGTATTTGAACACTTTTACCCAAGTACCAAATTTAATATATCATCTGGAAGTTTTTACTCGTACAACTACAAGTATATTGAAAGCTTTAAATTCAATGGAAAACACGTGTTGTGCATTTATCGCTTGACCTTCATGAGTTTTACCCATTCATATAAAGTTATGCAATAAAAGCTTTTAATTAATCTTACTTCTAAACAGCGATATTAGTCGAAAAAAGATTAGTAAATGTATTGACTCATGCATATATTAAGAAATGGAAAGCTTGATTTCTACGTTTCCAAGGAGACAGAAAGACCTTAATTTAATCCTTTTGATTTTATATCACGATTAAAAGTGATGTACATTAAGTATTTAGTTTAGTAAAATGCTTCATGCTTTACTAATACATGCTATTATAGAATGCAAATATTTTAATAAGTCATCTTGCAGAAGATATATTTATTAGGGTGTGGTTTTAATGTCAGGAAAGGTTTCAAATATTTAGTTATCAGAACGTATCTCTTTTATGGAATAATTTATTTTCAAATGATAAACTTACTCTGGGATTACTGACACTGCTGACACTTCTTGCTATAGTTTGGAATACCTCATCAGTTTCGACATCCTAAACGAGAAAAAAAGTTCATTATCAAAATAACTCATAAAGGTATTTTTTATTACTGAAAAATATCAAAAGCATAATTTTCTTTGAGAATTAACTACTTTTCTACTCTAAGCTTGATTTCGCATCTGGAAAAAAAACTTTTCATCTTTCTTCATATTTATATTCATACACTCAATTCAGTATTACTTTTCATTACTTGACTCACACATTAAGGGAACGAGATCATTCTAAGCAGTTCCTTTATTGATACACGTGTTGAATTAGAGAAATTACATTCTTCCCAAGGCATTCGTAGCATTAAGCTGAGACCTTGAAATTATGTGGCCTTAGGGTTCCAAACAATGACAATCTGATATGGCCAGGATTTGACAAGGACCAAGGAATTTTATGAAATGAATTAAAAGGGGTTTAGTTTCAACAACTCCCTCGCAATTACATTTAATATTACAAAACTACTTGTCTACTTTCTTAAAGTCATCTACAAAGAGATCAAAATAAAGTAATGTGTGTTAAAATGATTTGCGGACATAGCAGGAATAAGATTTAGTTCAAGTTTCCAAAACTAAATTTTCCTTCAACCACAGATACGCAGCAGTGCTGCAACATTACTTAATTAGTATTTCCAGTTCATCTTGTGTTTCCTTGAGTTAATTTCAGTTATAAGACACCTCCTTAATTTATAAGTTTTTTTTTATTATAAAAAGTCGGGTGTATTATCAGAATCTCCTTTTTCCTCTCAGTAGAATTTTTAAAATGCAAGGACTATTAATCCTTGTTCTTAGCAAAGCGAACAATATCAGAAACAAAGAGCCAAGTGAAATTTTAAGGCGTTTTTTCTAATTTTTCAATACAAGTGTTGATGTTAATCCCTCAATATTAACATAAATGATTGTACGTATAGTTATAATCAATTACATTTTAAGGCATGAGCCAACAGGACATGATCTAGGATCTCAATCTGGGGTTGGGAAGACTTTCGTCTCGTTCTCAGATCGGCCTCAATAAGATTATGATCTCAATAGTTTTAACCCTCAAATATTATTCTGAGACAAATTGTCCGAAAAATTTTGTTCGAACAATGTGCCAAGTGGCAACATTGACAAGACCGCATTATTATGTGATTTATGCCCGTCATCTGTATCTAAGCCACCATCTCATTATTGTTACTCATTCAAACGAAAGGTGTCGGTCGGTCGAGTCGTTTTGAGCCAAAGTGTGTGAGATTATGATTCAATCATAATTATTAGTTACAGGTTACTGTTTGTATAAGTGTTTGACAATGAAGGCTGTATACTCTTTAGTTTAAAGAGTTCGCAAGTCGGTTCTCTAATTTTGCATAGAAGTTCAGTTTTCAAGAAATCTGGTCACTGGTTATAATACCTATTATCACTCTTAATTAATTGTTATTCAATAAAGTAAGTAGTGTGAATTCATAAATATATGGAGGATAAAACGTAGAATGCATTATAGTTACGAACAAATAATTAATACGAACAGAAAGATGTATATTAAAATATTATCTCTGAATGACGGCCTACATTAAAATATCTTTTCTTTTAACTGTCTCAGTTTTTTACTTGTTCTTTAACATTAAAAAATTCATTTATTTATTATTAACATTCATTCATTCATTCATTTTTTTAACATTCATCATTCATTTTGGTGTGTACCTGCATGATGTCCTTGAGAGTCTCCATCCGTGTCAAAGCAGCTTCCGCATCATCACCGAGGAGGGCATCGGGCTCCAAACCATTAAGAGTCTGGAAGAATGTAAACAGACAGAATTAACACATCAAAATTAAAAATGGTTAAAAATAAATGTTGTGTGTTTTTATGTCTTCATTGCAGAAGTTATGGCTGATGCTATGTAAAAATGTTTTAACTTGTAACTACTTACAGCCCATTCAGCGAGAAACTGTTTCCCAAGTTCATCAGCCTCAGCAGCCGGCATTGTAGTATTATAATCTCTTGCAATCTAGGATATAAGAAAAAATTCTTTAATAATATATATATATATATTTTTTTTTTTTTGCTGATCCAAGTTAACTCAGCAAAACATTTATCCTTTCATTAGTAATATTTTATGCTCAATATTGTTCCCAGCTGAAAACTGCTTACTTCTAATAAAAGTATTAAGTATTCATAAAAAGGAGGGGCTTTGAAAAGTGTAGAATTAAGGAGAAAAGTATCAGAGTCTGGCATTATAAAAGCTTTTATGGTTTTAATTAAGATGGATTTTCGGAAAAAAATCTAATGATAGAGAGAATTATGGTGTAAATATCCAATTTAATAGAATATTTTTG
The DNA here is from genome assembly GCA_019973955.1 of Trichonephila inaurata madagascariensis. Lineage (NCBI taxonomy): Eukaryota > Metazoa > Arthropoda > Arachnida > Araneae > Nephilidae > Trichonephila > Trichonephila inaurata. Next base: position 127,897 of record BMAV01027619.1, read on the forward strand.
AAATTTGAGATAATTTGAATCTTTATTTTATGCATTTTTGAAATTACCTCTTACTTATTTGAAAAAAATTGAAAAATTTCCATCTATGTCTGTCTTTTTTTTAAAAAAACTCATATAGTTGTTCTATTTCCTCTCAAGATTTCTTAATTTATATAATCAAGATGTCACTAAAACTAACCGAGGAATTTTGTATCAAAATAGCAAATATTTGTGTAGATATATGATACTAGACATTTAAATACGAGGCTTTGCATATTTAAGAGCCCGCCTCCTAAGCTCAAGTCTGCGAGTTCGATCAAGCCTGGAGTCAAAAGATTTTCTGGACGCGAAAATCTTAGGCACGCATGTCATAGGATTATGAAGCATGTGAAAGATCCTTTGAATATCAATTTGCACTTTCGGTAAAAATAAATCACTGCAATATTTATCATTCGACGAGAGCTTCAATTGAATAAATTCAAGCGTCAAAAATTTTGGGGGGAGCCCCAACCAGATGATGCCACCGATGAAATGGCTCTCACAGAGATTTGCCGTGTCTTCAAAGGATTAGCTGCCAAAATACAACCCATTTAAGATAGAACAAAATATTTTTAAAAAATATTACATATTGAAAATTATTCCATTGCCTGTTTACTATTTTACAAGCATTATCCAATAACATATTTTATTAAAAAAAATAAATTTGTAATGAAAGAAAAATAACAAAAAGCAAATTCTTACTTTAATGTCTTCTTTCCAAAATCTTGACGTTTTCGCCACACTTGTACGTGGAGCCACTTCTTTTATCTGTAAAGGAACATCTTTTGGTCTTAATTACTATAAACTGGCTAATATATATGCTTTCTGAGTAATAATTAATAAATAATCCTTCTGTCCCATAATAATAATAGCAAGTGAATATATTTAAGGAGGAATTATTGGAGAATGCAACTTACACTTCTGTTGTAGTGTAAAATTATGAAGCCTTTAAACAAAGTTAATTTTTTTTATAACATCAATCATTGGTTTTGACACATCTTTAAATTTCCAGTTTAAACTAATTATTATACGAATTGCAACTAGCATTCAAAAATGTCATGCACTGATCGAAATCAATTGTTTCATTTCAGTTTGATGTCAACCCATTGAAAAAGTACCTTTTTCCTGCAAAGATCTCAATTTAACACTCAACGCAGTCGTGACTACTCCAAGCCTCACCCAATAATATTGATGAATTGATAGAACAGTATAAACATGGCCTTAGATAATATTTCTACCTTAATACTGGTTGGCGCGCGTTTCGGTTACTTCAACAAATTACGGAGGCGTGAGTGAGTGTTTATTAATGTCGCACCATAAAACAATACAAGGGTTATTGGCGACAGACGAGGATAATACCTACCACACCTCGCCCACAGGAAGACTTTGAGTCGTGCATGAACCCCCCTAGATGGCATTAGGGCTTAAATTCAAGACATACCGCCCTTGAGTTCGTGAACATAACCACTAGGCTACCGCAGCCACAAATTACGGTTGAAAAAATGAAGAATGAAGATTCCAATACTTTTAGGCTTAAGCAAACAAGCAAATAAAAGCTTCGTAACTTGTTGATAAGAATCTTACTACAAGTTTAAAGCGCAATAGCAGAATTATTGAAAATTACAGAAATTGACTGGACACTAGAAATAAAAATTAGGATTTAATACTTTTAATTTAGTGTTTAATTTATTCTAGTTTTTGATGATAAGTGTTGCGTTCTATATCTATTTTTTTTTGTTATCATTTGGTAAAAAATAAATTTATTAGCTATTACTATTACTATAGAACAGAAGAAGTATATGATTTATATCTCTAAAGTATGATTTTTGTATTTAAGAACAAGGTAATTTTTTTTTTTAAAATGAAGTAAATAAATTTGGAATTTATTATTCGATGTTTTGGGTAAATGATAAAAATGTTCGAAGCTTACCTTGAGGACAACCAATGCCGAGAGAAAAATGCAGACGATATTGACTAATGCCAAAGCTAGAGACACAAGTCCTAAGATGGCACACTCTTTGTCCATTTCGGGGTAATAATTCCATTCGTAATTCATAGGTGGCATCAGAGAAGGCTTGAAGAGACGCAAAAGGCCGTCCACTCGGAGCTAAATGAATATTTTGGTACGTGATTATATTATTTACGTACTTTATAGGAAAGATTCAATTTAGATTTTGTCAATGAAATATTAATATTACTTCTTATCGAAAAGTCAAAAACTCAATACTTTTTTAACAATGCAATATCAATTAAACTTTTTTTTTAATTTAATTACACTTTTTAGTGATTTTTCTGGAAAATTTACGACACATTTAATATTTAATCACTTCAATTTTTAGAAAATAAAAAACGTTTTCAAATAGACATAAATGGTAATTTTGATGAGTCGGGAAACACAACAAAACAGACTGTTTATTGGTGCCTCTTTATAAATTAATGTTAAGAATAGACTCTCTCAAAAGAAACTTTCAACATTTTCTATAATGATAACTACATTCGTTTATAAAAAAAAAAAAAGAAGGGGTAAGTTCTTGCAAAAAGTAGCATTCAAAACCTTTGAAATAATTTTCTATAATTTTCTACATTTAATCGTGACTATTAATTATTTTACGTCCAGTAACTTAAATCATTATTATTATAAACTGTGTTATTCCTGTATTATTATTATTCATTTCCAAGAAAATAGCATTTAAAATATTATTATTACATGACTTTAATTATTAATTTTTACTAGTACAAAAAATTATTTTACATTTTCTATATATTTGATGTACTGCAAGATTTCATTCTTTAAAATGGATTTTAAATGATAACCTGTTAAAATAAAAAAAAATTTTAAAAAAACGTTTTTAAATCAATTTTTCATCTTACATATTCGTATTGTTCCTCTTGGGCTCTTAAAGTTCTCACCATCGCCATTCCCCACAGTATACCCTAAAAGGAATTTTTAAATAATTGGACAGATAGGTTTTGGATTTCACATACATACATAAATATCGTATTCTGACTCTATCATCTACGATAATATTCTAATATGAAATACCAATTTCTAATAGTCAGGTACATTGTTCTTATAAATGACAGTATAAAAAACAAACTCTTCTAATTAAAGAATTTCAATAATAATAGCACTAGAGTTCTATGTTAAACTTTGCATTACCTGGTAAAGGGTAAACCAACTATTAATAATTTTACTAATGTTCTGCGTATATTTAGAGAACGCAGTTGTTAAGGATAATATAAAATTTTAAACCTTTATAGATAATAGGGTGCGAAACTTAAGCTCTACAAAAATTTAATAATTCTATAAATTTTATTACAAACACAGTTTTAGAATATTTATTCGTTGTACTTTTACGTTTTATTTTTTATTTCAAAAATTCACACTTGTTTTTGATTTTATTAAAAAATGTTGAGAATTTACAAACAGTTAGAATCATGCTTCTGATTCTTTATGTATCTTTTTCGTTATATATTATTAAATATTGTTTTGTTATTGATTATCTCCAAAACTTTCTTCATTAGAAAAACTTGATCAGATTTTAATTGTGAAGTTTTGAAGAGAGTTGGAGGAATAAATTAAAATTATGAGGTTACTTTCTACATTCCGCTTTTTAATTTTGCAAGATATTTTATTCTGATGTATCGATTCTACAATTTTTCCTTAGAATTCTCCTTTCTCTTTAATTTAGAATCTGCACAAAAATTAAATCATACAAAAGTGAACTGCACTTTCTATCCTTGTGAATTACACTATTTTCTAAAGATACGCACAAACCTAGTAACTTCACTTGAACTTATAACTAAGTTTAAATCCCCCCTAACTTCATAAGCGCGCCCCCGGGGTGCATATAGAAAAGCTGATGCCCATTAAATCTGTTAAGACATAAAATCTGCATGCTGGTGTGACGTAGAAGTTTGAAGATGGAGGTACTAACTTTTTTTATATTTTTTTTATCATTTGAATATTACTCACAAAGTTAATTGACGCAAATGGTAAATTAAGAGCAGCAATATATATTTAAAAAAATGTGCTTGCATTGAAAAAAATTATCTTAATTCATATTCATCTTTAATAAAGGCATAAAATGACAACATATCGTTTTTATACTCTTCAAATGAGATTAGAAAAAGTCTCATTCCTCTGTATATCTATTAAAATATGAGATGTTTATTGAATCCTTTATGATTTGTCTTTCTTGTAACCTACAGACTATATGAGATCAGAAGTTAATATTTATGATGCTCATCCAAAATTGTGGTACATAAATTAATTTTAATAAAGGTACCAATGTGTAACATTCACAATTTTGAATAATACGTTAATGTTATTTAAAAATCACACAAAACATTCGTCTCATATGCATTGATCTAATCGTTCGTAATTCTAGTACTTTTCTATATATATTTGAAATAATTGAAAATGTTATTATTCATCCATGTTGTCGCAATATCAATGTAAACATACTGTATATGAAGTATCTGAGTTTACTTCTGTTATTAGTTCAAGAAAAAAAAATGCACTGCATCTGATACTTCAATTTTTATTACACACATAAATCGAATTTCGCAAATCTTAATCCATGATAAAAATTCTTACTGCATTGACTGCTGGTGGCAGAAGGGAGGCGGAAATGGCTACTCCTACCAAACATCCGGCATTTCCTCCAAGGATAGACAGTGCAACTCCTGCACCCGAAGGTAGAGCTATTAACACTCCCACCCACAAGCTTCGTTCTTGGCCTCTATAGGGAAAAAAAGTAATATTTAAGATTTCAATCTTTCAGTCAAATAAAATGAACGGAAAAGGATAAAGATGTGAGCTCTATGTGCACTGGTTAAATTTTGATTTCTTATATTTTAATATAAAAGACTATTTGCATTCCGAACATATGATCAAAATCTTTCTTCAATGAACCTCTATGTTTTCATCAATATATTCAGAAGAAAACAATTACAATTAATTTTAATGCATGCAGTGAAATGGGATGCTATTTATAAAATAAGAAGGAATGTTCTCTATAAGAAATTTATCTAGAAATTTGCTTCAATATACCACTGTTCTGATTCTCAAATCTTCTTTTCGTTTGGTCAAAAAACGAGGTAAGGTCCAAGTCAAATATGTAAGAAGCGATATTGATTTAAATTATATTCACAAAAGGATTTATGAAAGACTTCTTATTCTTGTAGATTTTATTTCTAAGTAAAGCCTTATTGTTATTCTATTTTCATACTCTCTTATGCATGAAGTACTTAACTTCAAGGGAGAGTCATTTTTTCTGACTGGTTTAATACGTCTTATAGATGTAATAGTTGTTATTTACAAGAATTCGATAAAATATTATCTAAACAATCCTTGAAAAATATAGCGTGGAATGTTTCATTTGATGGTATGAGTACATGTTAATGATGAAGTTCTTATAGTAATAATTTCATTAGTTTCGTCACTAACAATGTTTTAATGATCATCAATATTGTTCTTAAACATAAATCCTAACAATAATATTTTTATCACATTAATATAAATACTACCGCAAAATAAATAATTAACACATGTATAAATATATATATTCAGGTCATATTCAAAACAGAAAACAAACAAAATACTATAGAGGTTGGATTAGTATCAAACAATTAAAAACGAACAAAGTATTGCCTGTATCAAATCCTTTTGAAAAGTGAACCGATCAAAACACTCTTGAGGATAAGTCATCCTCAAATAACATTAATAGAACAAAGTGCTCCTGGTATGATATCATTCTAAATTGAAAAACATATTGTCCCTATCAAATTATTCTCAAGCAACTCGAGATGAGAAAAAATACTCTCGATGTCAATCCATTCTCTAAAAACAAGAAACAAAATATTTCCAACATAAAGTACTCTTTTAAAAATAACAAAGAAAGTTTTTCTTTATCAATCAGTGCAAATAAAACTTTGCAATTCATTTATTCTGCTAACAAAGGAAATACATGTTTAAGAAAATAAAATTCTTCTCAAGATAGTTACTCCTGAACTTCATTATTTTTTTTTTATTTTTCCAGATGAATAATTCACACTTAGAGAATATTTTTATACACTTATTTTTAACTTTTAATTTTTATGTAGCCGTGGTAGTCTAGTGGTCTTGATCGCAAACTTGTGGCCTCCCTTGTCAAGTCTTGGGTTCATGTCCTGATGTCATCGAAAATCCATCGTATAGACGGGCTGACGAATGTTAAATCTATAATAACTTTAAAGTCCACCCGTTGATGTGATGTGGAAGTTAGGAGGATGGATTCCAGACTCAGGTATCGTCCTCGTACTTGACTGTGGCTTAGAATTACGAGGTTCATCACCAGAAAGCCAAATGTTGCTTAAAGGCGACGTTAATAAACACATACTCAATAAATAGTTATACTTCAGCTACAAAATCTGTTTTAAAAGATTCTACATATTAATTATTTAACTTCAAGTAAGAAATCAGTAACAATTGTTAAACATTCTTAGCAATAATTCACTGAAAAATAACATTATTGAGATATTTTAAAAATAAGAACTTATATATTACCTCTTAAGATACTGTATAATATAATTAATAATTTACCAAAAAGTAATATCATTGAGGGGTATTTCATAAATAAAATAAACTTAGCTGTTATCTACTAAAATATACTTATATATGCATTGTTTTTTTTTATGTTTATAGATAACATCTGAAAAAAAACTATATCAATTAGTTTAAATGAAAATCATCTTGTGATAGATTCTTTATGGGTATTTATGAAATAATAGTTCAGAGATTTCTGTGCATACATATAAAGAAATAAACACGAGATTATCTTGTATAAAAGATGCATATTTAGATCTACCTGCTTATCATTTCCGAATTGGGCCACTCCTTACTTCCCCACACAGCATTCAGAGCTTCACTTAACAAACCAAATGTAAAACCTAAGAAGTAATTGAAAATATTTGAAAATCAATGGAAAAAAATATTAAATTATAAATTAATACTTAATGTACGAAATTCATAAATAAAACATTAAGTATAAAACTGAATTTTTTCAATGATTCAAACCTTTCAATATTGTTAATTCCTTCTGCGTGTGATATCGAGACACATTCTTAACAATAGATTGCCCAAGGAAGTCATTTTGACTGCTTTTTAATTTCAATTAGAAAAACAATTACAAAAAAATGCACAATTTCTTAGAATTTTTTAACATTTTTTTTTCCAAGTGAAGTAAAAAAATTTTTATTGTTAATATTTCCTACTAACTTGTTATCTGACTGTAAATAATATAAAAAATATTAAAGGTTGATTTTAAACAAATTTCTTTACAAATTAATCATTCTCTCACAATGCAATCATTTTGACAGCTTATGAGCAATATAGGTATATACTAAGTTTCAGTCTTTCTAATGTTAAATTTCTTAAATACGCCTTTAAAATTCCCGTCAAGTTACCATTTTGAATTCGTGAATGTAGAGGATGAAATTTCTACTTTCCTCTCCAAATCTTGACTACTGTTTTAAAAACAGCAATAGTGACGAATTGTGTGTGAGTGCACTTGCGTGCGTGTGAGAGTGTTTAGATCTTTATGAAATATTTTCAGAAATCAGAAAAAAAAATATCATTACAGAAAACTAACTTTATCATTTTTTACAACACTAGAAAGACTGAAAATTAGTATATATCTAAATTGAACAAAAGCAGTCAAAATGACTGCATTGTGAAAGAATAACTAATGTGTAAACAAATTTGTTTAAAATTAATTTTTAATATTTTTTATATTAATTACAGTCTTATAACAAGTTATTAGTAAATATTGACATTAAAAGAAAATTACTTCACTCGGAAAAAAAATATACTCTAAAAAGTCTAAGAAATTGTGCCATTATATACACCATTATTTTTCTAATTGATTTTAAAAAGCAGTCAAAATGACTTCCTTTGACAATCTAGTGTTAAATAAACTTAAATCGGTACGAATAGTGTCGTACAGCAAAAGGCAAAACATCATGACTTTTCATGAATTAACATCATAATGTTAACGAATTTAAAATGGCTTGTAGAAGGGAATCGTGATGTGTTTTACTATTATCCATCATCACCACACGTTTTCGTCATTATCAAATCCAAAAATTTTTCTAATCCTGGTATGCAAGAATGACCAATGTAACCAGAGAAATATTTCAAAAATTACAGAATCCATTAGGTTTGACTAACAGATTTCACTTTCAAACTAACTACATAAACACAAATTCCTAAAATTGAACATTTTAAGATAAGCATTAAGATGAAATCACAAAAGAATGTTTTAGTTCTTTTTCTTATTTAAATTATATATTTCCGATTAAAAGACGTTTCAAAAAAAAATTCTAAAAATTATTTGATAATTTTCAATTATTATAAAAATGGGTATTTACGTATTATAATGTCGTCCAATTCGTCAAATGAGAAACGTCGCCAAAAGACGCGATATGCAGCTAATGATGGAAGACTGCTCCTACGTTTAAGCAAGCAAAATAATCTCGTTCCCATACAAAGAAAGCATTTGGCGATATCTTTTCCTTTGGTCAAATTGGTCGATAATATAATACGTAAGTACCGAAAAGTATAATTCAAAACTCAAGTACAACTTTTGAAAATTGTAAGAATTTTTTCTTAAACTGCATTCATAAAAAGGACACTAATGTAACACAAACATATTAGATTAATGTTTAGATATAAGAAACAGAATTTATTTCAACGGAAACGTGTTAAAATATTTAATGTATAAATTAATAAATAGTGTAATATTAACAGTAAATATCCGTACATATATATAATATCTCAATATCCGTACATATATATATATATCCCGATAGGTTTCAAAAAGCACGCACACACACACTACATTCTCTCACCATATATTATCAATCTTATCTTACTTACGTACAATTATATCCAAAGCATTATATCGATTTAATATAAGAAGTTTATTTACCTATAAACATGCATAAACATAAGCCAACTATTTCTGTTTTTATACCAAGATTTCGTAAAGGTTTATCTCTAATTACAGCCCCAAATGTACCGGCCATGATGGGACCCTGAAAGAAAAAAGTTATCTTGAAAGCAAATGTATTGTCTATCAGAAATGTTTGTATAAAAATTAAATCTTCTTTAAATAAAATTAGGGTAATTTAATCAGTTTTCTATTAATCATCACATTGTTACTATTATCCATTTTTCTTAGATAGGCAATTTTATATAACTTTATCTTTTGCCAGAAAACCTGTTTTCGCTCGAATCGACAGAATGCTTTATAACTTCATGAAATATTTTAAAGTAATTTATATACGTTTCCTTTATTATTTTTTCAAAATAGCATTTTTCCGAAAAGCTCAAATCCCTAACTAAAATTTTGCTTTAAAATTGTTTATTGAGAAAACTTCGCTTTCTTATCTGATACTTGGCTTTAAATAGTACTTTTTGGGAAATTTCATATTCTGATTAATTAGAATAAAATATTTTATATTGCTTGCATATTTTTACCAATCGATTATCCTTTTAAAATGTAAATATGAGTTTTTAAGATATCCTTTTGAGTTTTCTTTCTTTTCTTGTCAAGTAAATAAAGCCAATTTTTGCCATATAGTTATGTCATAGACAGGTTATGAATACTCAAAATGAACGTGACAATCTTTTAATTCCCTGTTATTATTTAAATAGTGCAATCTGCACAGTGTTTAGGAGATAAACCTCATTAAGTAGTTCTTTGTCAAGAACCAATTTTCAAAATCTCCACATAAGTAGTTTTTTTTTTTTTTTTTAATTTTAGAAACAGAGAGGGAGAAAATCATTTGATTTCGACTAGTAGTGAATTATGCATCAACATATATTTATCTGATTTTTAAATCAGATTAAATTTGTAGAAAAGTTTTAAATAACTTCAATTTGTTAACTTTACAATAAACAAAGAATTAAGAGTTAAGTTTTACTTTCCGCAGTAAAAATCAAATTTTGTTGGTCGCATTGTTAAGACATTATAAGTACCACTATTAATAATGGTAAAAAAAATTTGGTTGATAAATCCTTAATTAATCCAATTGGTATTACTTTTATCTCAGGAGATTATACAAAATACTTTGAAGAATGTGACTTTTATTACAATGTGTTTATCGTATTAATAATTTGGGGAAAAGAAGGGATGAGAATGTACAAGTTTCGGGAAATTTACTAAATATTTTTTGAACATTTACACATAACTTGAAATGCATTGAAGAAAATTAAATAAACTAATGCAACGAGAAGCAAACAAGACACAGAATTTTTTTTAAATCTTATCATTTCTATTTTATAAAAATAAAAAAAAAATGAGGGAACAAAATGAAACATTATTACTGTCAAGTAATAGGAAGTGGTTTCAATTACTATGCAAGTATATGTTAAGAATCTTAAGCTTCCAAAGCTCAACAATAGATGGCAGCATGACACTTCTACGAGAGAATCTGACAGTGAATGAACAGAATGAAGAATTTGTAAGCATTTAAAAATGCAAAATTTTGAGGAAACCATATTTCGTTTTTAAACAAATTCTCAAAAAACTAAATACAATAAATAAAATATAAAATATTTTTACACTGTTAAAATATCACAAAAAAATAAATTATTTCAATACTTTACTATTTCTCTAATAGATGGCAGCACCGGTAATTCAGGTGCACATTACTCAAGTTTTCAATCGAGATTTCAAAATGGCAACAGAATTTTTTAAGCAACATTGCAATCTATACATAACAAAAGATTTTTAACAATAGTTTTTATCAACTTTTATGATGAAAAGTGAAATCTGTAGTTATTCATGAGGTTAAAGTATGATTGAAACTTCAAAATTTGTGTTTCTTCTTTCAATAACCCAATGATTGCTTCCCAATCATTATTCCTTTAATCCAGATTATAAAATTAGGTTGTTTGATTTTTATGGACTTTAAAAGTTAAACACACTCGCAGAAATGTTCAAAAATTCTTTGTTTACATAAACTTCGTTTTGCAATTGAATTCATTAATATAAATAATGATGTGCATTAATATGCAAATATCTAGATTGGTAAGTGCATTAAATATATAAAGATTGAGAAACTATATAAAGTATAATGTATCAATCTATATGAAATTTCTTTTTTCTTAACTAAATTTCTTTTAAAAAGCTGTTCGGTTTTTTTGTTTGTTTTTTTTTGAACTGATTCATTAAAAATAATTTTTATAAATTCATGATAGTTCATCTTTACATCTTGAAAGTGTTCTATTATATTCTATTAAATACATCAGTGTTTATTCAGTCTACATGTACTAAGTTTTCTTTATGGAAGACATCAAATGAGTGAGCGTTAATTAACGTCACTCTATAAAGCACTATGTGAGCTACTGGGGTGACGGACTTTATAATAATGTTGAGTAACAGTCTAGTGATGAGGACGACACCTGAATTACACCCCTTCTCCAGAATACCACACCAACTGAAGGACTTTGAGCCGCGACAGATTTATAGTACATCAGCTTCTCTACAGGGCGATTCTTCACTGGCATAAGGACACAAACTCATGACACATCAGCAACCAGCTCGTGACAGCGATTGTTAGGTTACTAGGCTACCGCTGCCTGAAGAAGCCTTCGATAATAAGGCTAACCTAATAAGGCCAACAAAAAAATTCAATTTTAATATTTACATTTGGTATAAAAATGGAATAAAGTAGCGTAAAGATTTCTCTCTCATTTTGGAGCTGAATGTTTTGAAGTGGTATTAATGTTCAAATTTTCGTATGATATAACAGCCGTAATGTTTTTTAAAATTTCGTCCGAGACTTAATAATGAAATAACAATATTCATAACATTTTATATTTAAGGTGACTGCCTACCTTCGGACCCAGTATCTTATAAAAACAAATTTTTTAAACAAATTGAGTGTTTTTAGGAAGAAAAATAAAAAAAATATGTAAATACATAAAAATTTTTTAATAAATGTTGTACTTTTAGAAAAAAATGATTGTTTTCAAAGAAATTTTATCAAATTTTTACTAAAACGGGTAACACTGCATAAAAATTTCTAATACAATTATCATAATTTTTTTATACACGACATATATATTACGGTGCTCTTCAAAATGAGCCAGAAATATTAAAATATAAAAAATTACAGACAATTATACATAATAATTATAAATTTTGATATTTTTTTTTTTTATAAAAACTACCCTAAATGAAAAAATACTTAACCTACAACAAAACTTACGGGTCCACTTTATGAAAAATAGTATAATAAACATTCCCACAAAATTTCAAAAAGTTATCTGGTTTGGCTCTTAAGATACCTTGTATTTGGTAAAGAGTTTCTTTCGAAAACAATTTTGAGAAAAACCCATTTAAAGTTTTACCTTACTGCCCTTTTGCATAGAGTGATGTTTTTTAAAATCACTGTAACTTTTTATTTCTTTTTCACATAAAAGAAAAAGAAAAACTGTTTTCGAGAGAAAAATGTTCAAACTATTTGAAATAAAAAAAATGCCTTATGTAGATGAAAAACGATATTTTCACGGTAGGCAGTCACCTTAACAATGAAATAATTATAATAATAATATTGAAATGAAAAGGTGAGTTGTTTACTATAGTGAGTCGTTTATGGCGAACTCCTTTTGGTACTCACCATGTATTACTCACCATGATGGGTGAGATGAGCATGGAAGCGACGATGATGACGGAGCTGTTCTCCAGCAATCCCAGAGCGGCGATCATGCTGCAAGCACAAAAATTCATGAGTCAACTTGATAAGAAATTTAAAGAAACTGATAAAAAGTGCCTTACATGAATCGCGATTATATGAACTTCTTTGAATATGTCCTCCCTTCACTTTAACACTCAGCAAAAGAAAATAACTCGAAGAGTTACTTAATGTTTACAAAATTAAATTTAATATTGCAAAACTTTCTTTAAGGCTGTTTTCGGCTAATGTTAAACAATAGGACCCAAATTCGGAATAATTTTTCAGATATAAAAGCACTCAAACATTAATATTATATTCTGGCCTCACTGTCCTGTAGAGAATCACTTATTTCATCACATACTACTCATTTTTATCCGAGTTGGTACATTTTTTCTTTTATAAAATGTGTTTCGCATTTTTTCTCCTATACCATACTGCTAAACGATATTTCCTTTTACATGTTGAAAAGAAAAAACAAATTATTTATGAAATATTCGCGAAATTTTAAACACAATATATTTTAAACAAATGCATGAGTTACAAGGTCATAAATTTTTATGAAAATTGAGGCATTTTTTTCTGTTCAAATATGTGCTCCGCGTAAAGTTCACGCTCTTGTGTATATGCTGAAAACAGCCTTAAAACTTAGTTACTGTAAGAGCATATTTAAATGGATACTTCAATTATTTTTATTGACTTTATTCATTGTAAATACTTTTGCATATGTTATTCTTATAAATTTAAGCAGCCCGTTTTTAACTACGCATCCGCAAATAGTTTACTAAAGTATACCTTTTTTTCCTTCATATGATTATCAAATTAAACAATAAGAATAAATCTTACTCCTGTTTGGTATTAAAATATCGAAATAAATATTAAATGCTTAAAGCAAAAATACTTTAAACAAGTAATAGTACGAGTACATTGAACCCAAAATTTTATTTTTAATTTTTTTTTTCTAATACGTTTTCGTAAAATTTTAATGAAAATATGTGTTTTGCAATTTAAAATTGCAAAATCAAATAGTGACTATTTCGTGAAAAAGTGTTTTCACATACAATTTATCTTCGTCTTAAAATGGTCTCTAAATTCTAACTGATAAATTTACTACACTGTTCCTGTTGGCAAACTTTTAACATAAAATATAAAACTTTCAAAATGTATTTGACCTCCATGGAAAAAGTAGAAATAAAAGCTCCATTCAGTAGATATCAAATTCAATAAAGAAAAGATTTTACGATATATCATTTCAAACATGTTGTAAAAATTTGAAACTAGACTTGAGGATTCTGAACTTAAAGAAATGTTCAATAAATCAATTGAAAAGAAAAGTTCCGAATATCTAGAAGACAATTTGTTTCCGTTACGAATCATTTATTGATATCATCGTTTGTAAACAATGATACCGTTCTTTTCCCTTTTTCCCTTGAAAAGCCTTTCTTCGATACAGAGGAATCACATACATAATTTCAATGCCAAATAAAAGTGCTTCGTAAGAAAGGCTATATTTTATATATATAAAGTGAGCTTAAGACATTTTTTAAATGAAAGATAAATTTTAAAAAACCTTGACCCATAGATTTTAGTATAAGAAAATTATTGTATTATTAAAATATTTGAAAATGAAAAACAAAATTGTCCGGAGCTGCAGTGCATTCTTCTTCAGTGTCAAATATTATAGGGTTTTATTTTTCACTTGTATATGACAAAGCAAATAGCTACATAATACAATTGCGTTTCTGCGCACAAACAATACTTCAGGTGACAAAAAGTGTAATAAATTCGTTACTGCAGGAAAATTTATCGATTTTTCGTATTGTCATGGTATGTACTGAAATAAAATTTTGTTTTGAAAAATTTACAGATTTCTTAAATTCATTTCATAATTACAAAAGTGACAAAATATTTTCATTTGTAAGTTCGCTGCAGGGAAAGATGTGTTATTTAATTGTTTTTAATAAAATAATTTAATACTAATAAATTTTGCTTTAAGTAAAAGTGCATTACTATGAATTCCATTTACTTTCTTATTAAACATATGTTTTGAAGAGTTTTGGGGGAAATAAAGTTAATTTAACTGCACTGAGGCCTAAAAATTCCAATATTTTTTATTCCAAATATGCTGTAGATGGTTTCTACGCCTTTTAAGGTACGGCAAGTCCCCAAGTGTGAGAGCCATTTCAGTAGTGGCACCATATAGTACTAGCTCTCACTACCAAACTTTTGACGCTTGAAGTCATTTTAATTCAAGCTGTCATCAGATGTTATTTTTTGCCGTGATTCAATTTTGTCGAGATTATCAAATGACAAATTGATACTCAAATGATCTTTCACATTCCACATAATCATTTGACATGCGTGCCAACGATTTTCGCATCCAGAAAAATCTATCGCCTCCAACCCGTACCGAACCCAACAACCTGGACTACTTCTAAGCCAGCAAACCGATTGGATTACCTCTATTTAATCAATATATTTACATAAAAAAATATTAAATAAAATTTTTTAAAATTTATCGAAAAGTTAAATGATATTTCCAATGTAAGAAATTTTTTTATTAATACAAGTTAGTTGCAACACTCTAATAAATCTATTGATTTCTATCAAATTCAAGGGATATGTATTCCGAAATTTATAAATTTAAATGTTCCTTAAGTATTTTTTAGTATAAAATGACATATTAACATCTCAATGATATTTATAAGCATTTAATGTCCGGTTAATTATTCTATTTACAATACTAATGAAATTTTTAAATCTTTAAGGAAATTGAATCTTTAGATTACACAAAATATTCACCTGGCAAGTAAAACAAACATGATGAAATCGAATGTAGGCTCTGCTCCTGCTCGTACTCCATCTACGACCTGCAAAGAATATTTTTCAATTTAATAAAATGGAATGTTTTTTTAATATATATGCGCCTTCAATTTTGAAAGAACCTAAACATGAAATAAAGAAAAAGAATATAGCAATCATAGATGCAATTGACAAAAACAATCATGATTATTTTTTGAGTATAGGTTATTTCAGATTGTTCTAAAAATAAAAACAAAACATATTTTATGAGAATAAATTAACTATAGCTTTTGTTTGAATCTGAAAAAAAAATGGATGATTTATTGCAAAAAAATGATTAAAAGAAAAAAGCATATTTTACAAACAACACTAGAAATTATAAGTATTCAACACAAAATAACATAATAAATGCCCCTTTAAAAAAATGATAAAAAGGTTTCTTGTTATAATCATACTTTGATAAATACTAGAATTGAGCATATACCTGAGCAACTGTAAGTCTAGCGGTAACTGTTTGTAAAAACTTCTTCTGCATATCTTTGAAATTCCTGAAAGCCTTTTTGACTTCTGATTTCGTCTTAGAAAGCGTCGACAAATCACTGTCACTAAAAGATTGAAATACAAATAGAAACGAATCATTAAATTACTCCTTCCATTTAATCTAAAATTTTACACAATATTGCAAGGATATACATACTCTTATATATAAATATATACATGAGAAAAGTATGACTACACTTCCACATATTAATTGAAAATAAACAAACAAAAATTTTCCCATTTTTTACGTTCGATAAATAAAAAATTAAAGTTTCTGTTTAATGAAATGTAAATTAGATAGTACAACGTTTCCATTTTTAAACATTCTCGTTTCAAAACGTCTGCACCACAAGAAAAAACGCAAGTTACAGTATGGTTTATCGAAATGCAACACATGTACACCACACTAGCATTTGGAAGTGAGAAAAAGTACCCCGCGGGCGATGGATGGAAAGAGGAAGTCCAATAATGCGGACACCCTAGATTTCAAGACATAACATTTTTAGACTTCTTCTTGTAGGGATACGTGAAAAACAAGTTACAAACAAACATTCATTGTTTACCAATCTTCAATTATTGACAAAGATGAAATGAAATATAGAATGACAGTGGTGACTCAGATTGTTGATCTTGCAATGCTTCATAGAACGGGGCTAAAAACATCGCACAGAGTCGATGTTTTACGCGCAAGTAATGGTGTGCAGATTGAAATCGTAAAATAAAGCAATGTAAAAAAACTTTGATACTTTTTTAATGGAACAAAAAAACCGTAACTGAAATTTTTATTTATTTATTTTTCTAATTAATAATTGAAAATTAAATCCTACTTTTTGGACACCCGGTATATATATATATATACAAACTAAAAATAAAATTGAATGATTGAATGGATTTATTTTCATTATAATAGCAAATAACTATAAATTTGCATAACTAATAGGAAGCATTGCCAAACTTAAAATGAAATGCAAACAATTTGACATTTTCGAAGGGGCTTTCAGATCTTTCTCATAAATTACCTTTCTTTGAAGTTATTAAGTGTCTAACATTTTCATTTTTCTGTGAGTGGGGAGAATGGGTCTCGTATAATAAACACAAACATTAATTGATGAAAATTATATACATATTTAATGAAAAATTACGGGACATACTTAATTATTATTAATAATATTGAAATGATCTTTTAATAAAAAATATAACGAAGTGCTAAATACCTATCAGAAGGCTTATAATTACGGATAAGAACTTATCTCGTATTCGAAATTCTAAGTACTAGTTTGTGTGAAATCGCTTGCAAAAAAAGAGATTTTTCGTATGCCTATTATTAAAAATTATGTCTCATTCATTTAGCCATTTAACCAAAAAAAATTATTCAAATCTTTTAAGTAAAGGAAGAAAAGAAAACATCTATTTACAAATCTTTCTTTTTTGTTGATGAGTCAATTATCAAGATGTTCATATTGGTGTAAAAAAATAGTTATTTAGTCAGACATCAGATAATAAAAAAATAATTCAAAAAGTTATTTAAACATAATAAGAAAAGAGTCATCACTTGTTTTCCTTTTTCAACACCAAATTGTAATTTTTTAGCTTATATAAACCTATATCTCAGTTGAGAAACTCACCTGATGTATATTTAATGTAATATATTTAATATGTAATACATTTAACTACTAAAAGAATTCGACTATTCTGCAAGTGCATTTGAAGATCATATTTGATTTTTAATAATTTTTGGCGCCATATCATGAAGCCGTGAAACACCCGTAAAAAACCTATAAAAATTAAACAAAGATTTCCAAAATTATAAATAGTTGACTAAAATTAAGTCTAGAAAGAATTTCCGATTTTACAAATCTGCTCTTCATAAATTCCTGCAAAATTATTTCCTGTTCTATATTAAGAGAACTAGTGCAGATTTATCACGAAACTGTTTGTATTTCTTTGATGAAATTGCCTCTCATGAAATATATTAGATTTATCTTCATAGATTGCTAAGAACAATTTGGTAATTGCAAAAGCAGTTTCCGAAATGTTTATTCATCTGTTCTGAGATATTTTCATTCAATATTATTCCATTCCACTGAATCGATCTCTGATTATTGACCTCAGAGAATCTTTTGATCGGTCACGTGTCTGCCTTTTCGAATGATTAATACCGGAAGAGAGACATTTTTCAGGTCTTTGTTCAAGCGTCTTCCAAAGGTTCAAAAGTTGTTACAACGAGCAAGAATGTGAAATATTACCGTGAAGCAAGGAAATACTTGTCTAAAACGACACCATCTTCCTTTTTTTATCTTTTTTATGGGTAGGTAAAAAGAGCTACCTCGTAAAAAGCAACGGATTCCTTTTAAAACGACATGGTTGAAAACATCAAAATGTTATTCCGTGATTTTTAATACCTTATGTTATCATTATTTCTTGCATAAAATGTAGTTTTAAAAAAGGGGTTTGTCGGATATGAAGTTGAAATAACTCCACTCTTGAAATGTTCACAAATATTTTTGGACACCAAAAATTACAAAAGAAACTTTTAAAAAAAGCAGGTCATGAATGACGTCATTTTTTATCTGAAAAGCGCACTTATTTCTTACACGTATTTACACTCTTCTTCATAGCTCATAGGTCAAAGAAATAAGAATTTATTGCGTCCTTTTTTGTCATTTATATCTCTTGTAGATCCTTTTTTAGATATTTTTCAGTTATATTTTGTAATTTTGTTTGTTTTTATAAATTTCAGGTCTTTGGATACTTATTTAACTGCAAGGCATCGTTCTTTCATTACTGCTGGCGAATTTCTTTGGTAACAAAATAAGATAATCAAAAAATTGACATAATTCATTTACTGAATGATATATACAACAGTCATAAAAATTGTTTAGTCTTAACATGAATAATTCGATTTAAATAGTGCTTTTTCTACGAAAAATTGACAAGAAAAAGATTATAATAAAGCAAATTTTATTAAATTTTGCGTGAAAATCAAAAACTATTCGTATTTAACGCATAATGATCTGTCACTATTAAAAAGAATTCATATTAATAATTAAATTATATATACGTTTAATAAAGAATAGAAATGTTGTTTTAGACATTTCAGTTGCAAAACGCATCAAGCTGTAAACGAAATAAAAAATATTGTGGTTTGAATTTTAAACTGCTTAAATGTTTTTTTAAATTTTTGTCCAACTAATAGAAAATTTTTCCTTTAAAAAATATTCTTCCTGAAGAGTAATATACCATAAAATCTGGCGTATAACGCGCACTATTAACAAAAAGAATAAGATCGAAATCTACGGGGGCGCGCTATACGCCGAGTATAAAACTGATAGCTTTAAAAATAAAAAAAGAGATGAACATTGAAAAAAACTGATTTCTAAGGTAAAAATTATTTTCGAAAGCAATTTTTATTTAAAAAAAATACTTGTGTACTAAAAGAGTTGTAATTCTAAAAGTATACTCTATTTTTTCAAAAGCTTGAGATAGTACCTCAAATAAATGACTTAAAAACATTAGAGTATTGCTTATGTACACCTCAAGTTTCTTCATAAAAGAAGAAGTGCACATTATATGACAAATGTACTTAAAATTTTAAAAATAGAGCTTGAAAGTGTAGGGGCGCTTTATACGCCGGATTTTACGGTAGGTAAAATCTTTCAGTTTTATCATCAGATAATTCATCACTAGAATCACATGCTCTCTGAGGGCATTTTCGTTGTGTGTGTTCTCACATTACATTTACACAACATTAAAAACAATATTTAATATAATGAATTCATTGTTTTCTCTATATCTTTCTTAATTTATGTATTTTATAATTCTTAAGCTTAATGTCGTTATCAATGTATTAACACATGAAAAAAGCAATAAAAATTCTTGCGTGGAACTGAATGTTTCATAGCACCAGTGATGCGATGTTTAAGTGTTGGGCGCATGCGCATGTGCCCAAGATGAGAAAAGGCAAACTATAAATCAAGAAAACCAACCTGCACCAAACTTTCGTAATAGTGACTTTTTAGATATAGCAAGTTTTGTGCTTAAGAACCACGTATCATACTCCTGAATATGGAAAAGTGTATAGAATAAGATTATTGTCAAGCTCCTAACTTATCTGTTTAGTTCATAACTTCATTCTCTCGGTTCTTTTATTTCAGAAAATTTAATTTATTTAACTGCACTTCAATGCAACAAGCGTAATTAATTGCTACAGCTGTAAACAAACTTCAAAAGAATGAGAAAAATTATAAGGAAAAAATACTTTCGTCAGCTGCTATAATATCTCACATTCCATTATAAGCAACACAAGTGTATCCCTAGTTTTCATTCTAAATTATCAGCAGAAAATATATTTTTTCTAATATCTGCAGAAATCTTTTTGATTTAAACTCTTCCCCATACGCACACAAATTGCAACTACGTACATTCGAAATTCGGTAATTTCTATTCCAACATCTTCAATTTTCTTCGTGAAACACACTGGATATTTTTCGAAAACTCCAGTAAATACTTTTAATAATTTTATAATAATTATACCATTCATTCAACGACAGTTTATAATCCATATTATCACAGCTCAGAACAGTTTCGTAATTCCGACTTTGCCAGACTACTCACAGTAAATTCGAAACAATAAAACAATTAAAAAATTATTAATTTGAGCGACTGATTTCAAAATGTAATATAACAAGTGTTTGTTCGTAGTAAGGGGTGGAAATATAGACAGAAAAATGCTGTCTCCAATAGTTAATTTGCTTACACGTATTGCTATTTTAGATCATTTTAAGTCATTTTTCCAATTTCCCTTAGACTCTTGTATGTCATTTTTAAAAATACCAAAATCATTCTTTTCCAGAACTTGATCATAGCTCATATAGCAGAATGAAATTTGCTTTGTATCGTTTCCTTTTAAAATGGAAGAATAAATTATTGTTTAACTTCCAGAAAAGATTTTCAAATTGGAATTCATACTCTCATTTGTGATGTAGATAAATTGGTTGAATGAGCTTCGTTTGAAACCTAGAACAATATATTTTTCTACATCTTTTCCAAATTTTACTAGATATTAGAAATATTTGTAAATTTGTGCTGAAATTATCTAAGAACAAATGACAGCGACAATTGCAGAATACGTCATTCATCTCCTTCAAGTTAATTTCATATTCTAAAAGATTACATAAATGAGTTGTTGGTAAACTTCTTTAAAATATGGTTTTTAGAGCTTTTTAAATGTTATGTATAGATGTTTCAAAGTTATATTTCCCTTACATAACGCAGATTTGAACAAATTTTGCAGAACATAGCTTCCACACACTAATTTTGTGTATAATTATTAAAAATATATTTTTATGCGCCTACAGTTATATGTATATATATATATATATCAGAGAGAGAGTATTATATTATTTAATGTGTGTGTGTGAAATTAACCATCAAAGAAATTTCTCGAAAACAACCTTTATGCTGAAATTAAATAAATACCTTATCGGAGAAATGTATTATATGTGTGATAAATATCACAAATATATACTTTTTCTATGTGTACTTCATTTCTTTGTCAAATTTATCCTAATGCGTATCACTTGAAATTTTTCCTCTTTTTGCTTAGAAAATAGGATTGGTCTCGTTATAAATTTAAACATTTTTGATTTCTTAAATTCTTTTTATTAAAATCAAGGATCTATACTTAGGAAATTGATCTCTGAAAATTGTTCATTCTCTCACATATACTTTACTACATACTTTCAAATTAATTTCTAACTTCAAATTTATAGTAGTAGGTTATCAGCCTCACAGTAATCTTACATCTCAACCTTAGATGTGTACTACGTTTAAAATATAACGACACAGAAACCTGCATTTAACGTCTTTCAAAACAACTATCAGAAATTATATAAATGTTTTATAATATCCTTGTAATAATTAATTGTGAAATCCCCCTGCGACGTAAGATATAAAGAACAGAAGCATTCTAGAAAGTATTTACGAAATTCTTTTTTGTTAAAATTGGATTGCAAGATTTCACCTTTTTTTCTCATCGTCAACAATAAATTGTAACTTCTGTTCTTGTTCCCGTGAGCTCTGAGTTGAGTCGTCTTCCTCCTGCAGCCACACGGTGCAAGGGAGAACTCTGCAAAAAGAAAGTAAACACTTCTATTTTCTGAGATAGTGTCATAACAAAATGTATGTACAGGTGACATTCTCAAAATAAAAGCTCGTTTATGAGTGTTGCGCTGTTTAATTTTCACTGCATTTGTTAGTAAAAAAGACGTTCTACAATAACTGGACATTAAAACGTTTAATATATGGTAAAGAATTCCTGTCATAATTTAAGCAAATTCTGGGGGATGTGCGTGTTTTGTAGCAATTTAAACAGAAACATTTGAAATAATTTATATGCATGATTCAGCCGTGTCCTTCTTCGGTTTCAAAACTTTTATCTTTTTTGTTCTGATAATGTAATATAAAAATATTTATATTTCCCTGAAAAACAAATTCCACTTAAGTTAATAGCTGTTGAATTCACTTTTAAAATGAAATGTTACATGTGGAATAAAGCATCAAATTTTACATGCAATCGAAAATTGTTAAATAAAAAAAACCCTGCAGCAATTACTCATTTAACGTTTTAAAAGTCAAATAATATTTAAAAAATTCATATTCTTTAAATTGTGTTATTTAAATTAAGAAACATGAGTTTTTGCCTATTGCAGTGTATTAGGAAATTATAAGACCACTACCGAATTAGAGCTCTTCTGAAGAAGACTCTATAAAAATTTAACTCGTGTTGCAATGGATCATTAAATACATTGAATACAAATTGCAACATTAAAGGTTAATTAATTTTTTTAAATCTACTAATTTTCTTAAAAATCATGTCTTTAAAGAAATTATAAGACAGCCTGAGATAATAAGTATGGTGTACATCATGATTCATTACAAAACAAATGCGTTATTTGAAAAGCACAGGTGCAAGCTTTTGTAATCTAAAATTTATTCGAGTATGTACCATTTGAATAACTGTGTCAAGTAGTGAGTAACGCTTAAAATTTGAATGCCGCTTTTATTTGATGGTGTTTAACTAATTATGCTCTCTGTGTGACAAATTTAACATTTAAAAGTCTTAAAATGTGAAAAAAATAAACTATGATAACAAAAATTCTTCAATTTAGGGAATAAAGTATTGTGATTAAGGGAATCATTAAAAAACATGAAATCGGCTTATATTGGGGCTAGAATGGAAAAATATCTATGAATTTTTAGAGGAAAAATACTAACACTAGCGAGGAGCCTTTGCACATGCCTATTCCACTGGTGGCTAAAGCCGTCAGGACAAGATCGCAAGGAAGACCAGCATTACACGTAAATGACACCTGTAAAAAAAATTCAGAAAAAGAATTTAAAATGTTCCACTTACTTGCCTATCAATTTTTCATCCAATTATAACTCACAGTAAATTCGTTGATAGCTTTTTGAAAGAATACATTATAGTAATAAATGAATGATAAGATGTGTTACTAAAAAAATTAGAATAATTTGTTAATTACCAGGAAATTCAAATAATAAGGTATTTTTAAATTTAATATAATTTAAAATCATTAAAATTCAACTCAATATAAATCAGGAAATAGCAGAATTTGGGTTTATTTTTAGTAACTATGGAACACGGATGCTGTTACTTCAATGATTTTATCTAGGATTGTCAAAGTGAGCATTTTAGTAGCACATTTGTAGCAACACGCTTTATCTGCATTATTTTATTATTAATTTATAACAGGACACAATAAGAAACCTTTTTGTAGTCTCGGAGAGAGCTGGTCCACCAAATTTGTCCATGGCATAAATTGAACGACAATTCCAGAAAAGCTGAATCTTCGTCGATTAAAATTAATTTTAGTAACGATTAAAACGTTATGCTAAAATACGAACACTAAAGATTGCAATACAAACCTTAATGTAACATAAATCAAACATTTACATCTATTGCATAGTCAGTTATCACAGCCATATCGTTCCTTTCAAAAAGAAAAATCCCGCTCTTTTAGAACACTAGGACGCCCGTATAGGCGACACAACGCCTAAGGTTCCCTCAACTAACGCTCGCTACAAATGTAATTTAATTAATATGTTCAATATATATTTTATCTAAAAAGAAATCTCAAGGAAAGGACTCCTATGCTTATAAAATCTTCGCTTTTAAAGTTTTAAGCGTTAAAGGCGTACATTTTTTTTTCTGATATAAGCACAGTACATTTTATATAAATTATATAGCTTGCCTAAAATAAATCCTACATAAAAAAAAATGATTATATAGAAGTATATAAAAGAGTTGGGAAAAATAATTTTCTCAATTTATTGCCGT
>BMAV01027619.1:175422-285202 GCA_019973955.1 Trichonephila inaurata madagascariensis
ATAGGTGGTGGCGCCATCTATCGTAATGATCTATCGTCCCTTCGGGAATTTTTCCAAGCTAAATCGTACTGTCACCTGTATGGTGCCTCAAGGCTAAGGCCAACGACTGGCGTACATCTCACCCCTTGCCGCGATGAATCTCGTGGGCCTCGATCTGACTGGTGGCATTAGAAGCAACAATAACAACTTTTGCTTTTTCAAAGATGGATATTACTCCGAGGGGGGAGAAGCGTTCTAGAATAATCGCTCTTAACGAACAAACTTTTATGACTGTGAGAGATATAGCTACGACAGTTGGTGTGGGCAATTCAAGTGTTTCACGAATTTTAAAAACATTTCAAGATTTCGGAACATCCTCTCTAAAAAGAAGAGGAAAATGTGGGTGCAAGCAGAAAACTACTCCAAGAACCGATAAAATTGTAATAAGAAATTGCAAAATAAATCCGAGGAAGACAAGCATAGACCTTCGAAAGAAGTTATTAGAGTATAGTGTTGAAGTGAATACCTCAATTATACGCAAAAGTCTCTGGATGTTGGTCGTAAGGCAACAAGCTCAAAAACAAAAAAAATTCTAATTCAGAAAATAATGGAAAAATGTTTAACATGGGGCCAAAAATACCGATCTAGGACTGGAAGAAGGTAATTTTCAGTGTGATGAAACAAATTTATTTGCTCAGGAACACAAATCAAGTGTGGTAAGACAAAGTGAAGGTAAAACTCTGTTACCATATCATATCGAACAGATTGTAAAACACCCTTCTGAAGAGATGTTTTGGAGTTTATCCACAACAAATGGCACTTGAAATTTAGTTTCTCTTAAATACATGATATATATAAATTCTGTCAAATACATATAAATATTACTTAGTAGGATTGTTCAATTCATGATAACATTTGATGGAACATTTCAACAGGACTTGACGCTTTGTCCCAATTCGATATCAGTTCAAATTTTTGTGCGGGAAAATAAAATACAACTGCTTGTTTGGCCTGGTAATTCACCAGACCTATTGAGAATTGAAGACGTATTCCCAAGAATCTTTTCGCTAAGATGAATTGTTCGGCAACAGTACAGAGAGGATAAACAAGTGTAGTTCCTAGATGATGTAGTCATGAACATGCGTGCTACACTGGTGAAGTTAATACCAAAACGTGTTCAAGAAGTCATTTCTGCTAGAAGAGTACATACTTCGTACTAATATAGACATTTTTCAGTCTACTTGAAATATGTAATGATTAAAAGCTAAGGTTTTAGAAAAAAATCCTTTCTTCCCTTTTGTCCCAATTAATTCATACATGACATTAAATTTATCAACGTCCTTCACATTCTTTAAGCAAAAAAAATATTTTAAAAGGATAAATACCATACATGAAACTCATAGAGAACTTCAAAATAAAGTAGTAATTAAATTTGCTTTAATTTTACGAAAACGAGAGAAGCTAGTTTAAATCACGGATTTCTCAAATGTGACTTCTAAATATACAGTGAATTTTCATTCTGTGCCGTTTATATCTTCAATAATAACAAAAAATGTTTCAAAATATATTTAATTTTACGCCAATGAAGTAAATTAGGGAGATAAACGTTGTGAGCTCAACAAAAAACATGAATAAATAAAATTATTAGCATGATTTAAAAATTTTCAGTTTTTAAACATAATCCATAGTTGTGAAAAATTATATGTGCTGATTCTGTTTTATGTTGGTCAAAAAGTTAGTTATGAATATAGGCAGATGGTTCACTCGTAGAAAAGAATATTATTCATAATTATGTTTGGACATAACATGACATTTCTAAAGGCATGGTCATCATTCACAATCAGATAAAGAAGTTAAGAACGTAAAAACGTCCAGGGTGGCTGAGTGGTTATAGCATCAGGTCCATTCCTTTCGGTGCTGGCTCTTACACCCTAAAGTTGATTGAAAAAAGGTCTGGTTATTAAACAGTTGTAAAAATTAGTTGAATTCGTTGTTATGTACAGTTAAGAGAGTTTATATGTACGTGTAATAGCCACCAACGAATGAAGGTTGACCTGATTAAATCGTGGGTTCGAATCGCACCCCTGGCAGCTTATTTTAAAATCTTTTATACGAAAATTGATGTGTGTGAAATACTTTTAAAAATATATGTAAATACACACACGTGCGCATGTGTAAGCTCTTTTTTAGTATTATATTAGTCGTAAAATAATTTTGGAATTTTTTTTTCTTTTTTTGTTTAGTGCCTTCTACAGTTTCATATTACATTAATAATAACACAGACTTCTTTTAACTTTGAACAGTGATTACTACAATAGGTTTATATCTTGTGTTCCAAACTTAAGCAACACGTCAAAAGAAGACTCTAAGGCCGATTGATTTAACATTCAAATAATAAAGCAATAATCCAATGTAATTCAATAATCCTAACCCCATTTTACTAAGTTTTGTTTTTTAATCGAAAGTTTTGTATTCACTCAGAATATATTACACAAAAGCCCTCGTAGCATGCGCTGTTCGTTTCTTTATAATTTTAGTTTGTGTTTATTTCCCCGCGTTCATTTCGTAATATGTTGTTTTGTTTGATACATATGTAATATATACACAAGAAAAATATCTTAAGGCATCGTAAGACTTTCATTATTATCTTGTAACTGAGCAGCAACTTATTTTTTATTTGTTATTCTTAATACTTCCTTACATAGTTATCAAACAAAACTGCTCTTCTCTACCAGAATTTCTGAATCTATCATAGACCTTCGTTATAGATTTCAGCAGATTGCGTTGAAAATCATTATTCCATCTTTTGCATGACAGCATTTGTATCGTCAAATCTCTGATCCCACATTGCTTTTTGAGTTCTAGGAATAAATAAAATGTTGCTCGAGTCGAAATCGGGAGTATGTGGCAGCCAATGTTTCAAAATTTCAAAAAAATTTTGAAAAACTTGTCACAAATTGATTTTTGAACTGCATTTCGAGAGGAGGGTGGAAGTGTATTATTGGAAGAAATAATCATATGCGTCATTTCTTGATCAAAACATCACGCAATTTGTTTATTTGAGAATAAAGTAATAGCTCTCGTGATGGTCTGACACTTCTTCAAATCGTATAGACCAGGGATGGATCAACGTGCCATTTTTTCTAAAGAAATGTTTAATGAGGTATAGACGTGCCGTCAAATAATTTTGACTTGGGATTATTGGGAAAATAATTAAACTAAGTACTAACAACTCAAAATCCTATTTCGAAAAAATACATTTTGGACCTTATAGTGGTAAATATTTTAGTTGTACGTGTAATTCAATTTAAAGTAACATTAGCGTGATTTCTGCTGATGATGAAAAATATAGCAGATTATTCTGCTAGATGAAAAATATGGCAGGATTGCGAGATGTTATTTTTAGCAAAATGCATGATGAATTGAAGTCACCTGTAACAGTTTCTAAGCGAGTTTTTATTCTATTCATCTCTGAAAATAATAACTCGCAGGCGCGGGTAGATCTAAAATATGGCTAAAATAGCATGAACCAGCTTCTTCAAACAGTTCAATGTGTCTGGAATCGAATTCCATCTTTCCGAAATTCTATTATTAGCATTTTTACTTATATTGCCTGTTAATCTTTCTGCTTCAATCAATTCCAACTTTCTGTTTTCTTAGACAAATTTTTGAATCCATATTAAACTAGACTGGAAATTAATCAGTTGCATTTCAAAATTTTCAATTTCCAACCAATCGAATTGGGACAAGTTCAGTTTACTATATGAAATCTCATCAGGGTACATAAAAAAGCTTGAGCCTTTGCGATAATTCTTTGAACTGAGAAAATCTCGCTGAAAACTGTGATTACTCGCGTTTGTTCGTAATACTTCATAATGAACTTTATTATTTTGAATTAAAATGCAAACCGTTTTGATCGGTGTCGTGCCCAAAATATTGTGTAGCGTGGCATCAATGGTACGCGTGCCAGTGGTTCGCCATCCCTGGTCTAGACTCCTCGGCAGTTCCAGAAACAGACAGTATGACCTACTTTGCAAACTTCTGCACCTTGGTCATTTTTGTGGGTGCGTCGCTATACTTCCCTCCCTTTCTCAATTCTTTGATTTCCAAATTATATTTATAGTAACCAAGCAACAATCCAAAAACTCTTTTTGTCTTGCTCTAAAAGATTCAACGTCTTCCTTAAAAGGTTGCACTGCATTTGCTTCTGAAAAGATATCAGTAAACATGGAATCCATCTTGTTGATATCTTTGACATGCTCAGTCCTTGTAAGTACAATAATTTTCCATACACTACTCTGAGGTCGGTATCATTTGTGATCATTTATATCTTTGCGCTTCTGTCTAATAAGTTAAAATCCTCCACTTTACTTATTGTATCAACATTATCCATGAGTTATGGTCTACTTCTTTGATCATCTGTACGAAATATGTGGTCAGTTTGAAAATTCCTTTTTTAAACCGCAAGTGTTATATGACGGACCATCAATTTTATAGTCGATTATCATTTCATCTTGGACACTGTAATCTATAACATGAAGGAACTTGGTTTTACACAAGGTACTTCTACATTCCCTATACTGCAGGTTATTTTGATCTATGGCTTCCCGAAACTAAACAATTCAATGCTTTTAATGATTCTACATAAATTTAAATTTCTAAATGTCATTTACTCATAGAAATAAGTTAAACGTTTAAAAATGCTTAAAAATTAAAGATAAAATTTTAAAAGAAAATGTGTGGAAAAGTGTCTTAATTATGTTAAAACCATGCTTGTCTAAACTTAACTCATGAATTATTCAATTATGTCTTCTTAATATTCAATGAATTATATTCAAAATGCTGCCAACTACTGAAGTGAAACTTCTATTGCATCAACAACCCTGATAACAATTGTGCTAATTCTTTCAAACCGTAAGGTATCTCCGCCCTCTTTAACAAGAGAGATTTCTAAATAACGCTTTGACATCTCTTTTCATTTATAAAGAAGTCATTACAATTCAAATTCGGATGAAGACGTGAAATATTTATCAAATTAAATGATAATTTTACAATGCCATACATATTGAGTTCAAGAACTATTAGCATACCTGTCATCCGACATCAAATAAAAGAATTCTTTTCAGTTCATCATACCCAAATGTTAATGAAAAGTTACAGAAATTCCACTGTTTTGTTTTTTTTTCCCTTCTACTGGAATATCAAACAACAATCTTATCATGTAAATATGCCGTAGCTCAATTTATCTACTGGGCTACTGTCATAGCTCACGTGTTTAGAATCCTAACCCAGTTAAAATGGCATCAATGGAATTTTAGCATACAATGGCATTGAACTTTTTCTGTATGGTGAAAAGGCACAAATTCAAAAAATGTCACCGAAAGTATCTCCCAAGCCTCTTATCTTACAACCTTCGTGAAAATTACTTGTCGTACGTCAAACGTATGTTTTTCGCCCTGGAGGTTTGAGGGCAAAAGAAGATAAAACACTTGCTTCTTGTCAGGTTCATTTGTGACACTTATTGGCCTCTTTAAAGAAAAATAAATGCAGATGGCATGTGACATTGATATTTGCGAAATTTCGTCTTCTGTCTCGGGTCTGGCTGTTTCTTTCAAGGCCTTGAACTTTTTTCAGGATAGAAATATGAATAATGAGTTGTTTGAGAGAATCATTATTTCTGGTGGCAGTTAACAACGTTTTCTTGGTCGTAAAATTAATTTATGGCTTGTTGGTGTATATGAGAGCCTCGCTTTATTAAGTCGTAAAATGATGGAAGTATTTGCTGCTGGGAGACATATACAATATGCCATTGGTAAAGCTAAATTTTCTGCTTTAAGCAGTTTTGCTTGAAATGGAATTGGGTACATGGTACGATTTACACAATTTTTTTAATTTAATGATTTTCATACTTTTTGGGGTTACCTCCTATGTGTATGTATAATGTAAAACAGATTTGGTGCTCAAAATTTCATAAAAAGGTAACCATTTAATTTTTTAAGGGAAAAACTTGAAACTTATGAAGTGATTTTAAAAAATGCTACTCCACCTACAAAAATGAACGCACATATGTGAAACTTAATTTGCAAGTACGTCCAACTATGTATAACAAAAGTTGGTATTGGTTTTGTGATAACATGATTGGTATTCGTACAATACTTCTTTTTATCAATGCTTATTGAAAATTCCTTCAAAAAATGTGTAAATTCTAAATTCTATTAGTTTTTTAATAAATAAGTATTGCTTTGATATTGAAAAATACATACCAACTTTTATTACATGTACTATTAGCAAAAAGTGAAAAGCATTTCCAAGTATTATTCACAATATAGAAAAAAAACCTTAACAGTTTAAATTAAGGAAAACTAGTTATTTTATCTTTCCGAGATAAGTCAATTTAAAGTCTTGATTTGCCATTGGGATGTGAATAAAAACAAACGTAAAAGATATCACAATTCTGCGTTTTTTTAACTTAGAGCTTTCAAATTTTGCAAGTTTGTAGAAAAGCATATAAAAAATAATGTAGACTAAAAAAATTAGATTTGATTTTTTGACCGATTTTTGTCAATTTAATCGTACTGTGTCCCCTTGTAAATAAGATGAAACAAATCAGTGTTTTACAGAGATATGTGAAATGTGTAACTTACAATTTATTGTGATTTGAGCACTATCTTTGGAACATTTTTTACATTAATATATATGTATATAATTATTTTTAAAGAGAACTATATACCATTTCTTTAATAATAGGTTGGTTTGGAAAAGTTTATAGTTGGAATTTTATCAATCAATTTTATGTTTATCAATTTTATTAATTTTATAATTGGAAAGTTGTGCTTCATTTTCAGGAACGAAGCATTATTTGTATTCAATCTAAATAATTTAATATGGATTTATATTTTTCTTTATTAGAGATCAACGCATTTTTCCTCAAATTTATTTCTGTCAAATCCGTTGCGAATGAATTACTAATGTGAAAAGGCGAGTTTTCTCATAATTTCGCTATATTGTAAAGTTTCCTAAATTTATTTTAACATTATATATGAAATAGTATTGTTTATGCATATATTCAAAATTAGTTTACTTTTAAATATGGCAAAAAAAAAATAAACCTTAACAGAAAAAGTTGTTAATGTTACTAAAAGATTTCTTCGAATTTGCTTTTTTACATTTTTTTTTTCTTTTTTTGTGATTGAATTATTTTTACTGATGTTTCACACTAGGTTCTTTCAACAGTAAGCGCAATTTTTATTGATAAAAAAAAGAATAAAAGTAAATATTACTTGCGTGTTGCTGCATGCATAATAGAAACTTAAGTTTAAAAAACGATCGGTTTCTCTCGATTACGATGAAAACTTGAGTCTACATTCAGTAAAACTCTGTTGTATATATTAAAGATCTTAAATTGTAATCTGATTTTTTTTTCAAAACTAACGCAAAACATTGATTAAACATGCTTTCCTAGTTAATCCAATCAAAATACTAGTCTTAATCCACTCAAAGCTATTGAGAGTTTTCGGAACTGTTGAAACACATAACTAATTCTTACATAGTATTGTAAATATTCTAAATGTATGTATATATATATATATATCTTTCAAAATTACTTAAAACATTTTTAATGCTATTTTGCCAACAGAAATATCTATTTCAGAATTTCAGTAATACAAATAACACAGACAGAAATTGAGTTGTTTGCACATCCACAGATGGCAAGTGACATTTAAGACAATGATATGTGAACAAATATTTCAAATGCTGCGTTATTGGATCCATTAAAAGTTGACTCCTTTTTTTATAGTGTATGCCTCAGATGATTGTTTAAAAATAATGAAATTCATTTGTTTGATTTATTCAATGATATTTAAAAAGTTTAACTATGAGATCCAATTAAAATTGTCTATAAAATGATAAATACCTTTTAGAAAATAATGATACATAAAATAAACCTCTTTCAACTGTAAAAGAGGTTTATTTTATGTATTATTATTTATGTTGATGTGTGCTATTAGATTTTGAAGAAAACACTCAACATTCTGACATTTATTTTGCCCGCCTTTTAACATATTCCATACAAAATTTTATAAGAGCTTCAAAATTCGTAAGGAAAAAAATGGAAAATAAAGTATGAACAATTATGTTTATTTAATTTAATAATTTTACAGGCTTATACACACACAACTTTAGAGTAAAATAAAAGGATGGTAAGTAGAATAATTTAAGAGGAAAAGGTAAAATGTGCCATCTATTGCAATTAAGCTTGATATTATTCAAAACCTAAAAGGATGTACCTTTATTAAATAATTAAATACTCCACATGTAGCAATAACAAAAATTGACAGACACATTTCTGTTCAAGAATTAGTGTTTTGCAGATCGTCATCTCCTAGCATTTGCGTCCATTTTTATATTAAAATATAAAATTTAATTCACTTCAGTTCTACCATACATTAATGAATCTCATAGGGAAACAAACAAATTATCTGATAAAAATACACTCACGGACAAAAAAATTAGCGCACCAAAAAGAAGTCGTCAAAATAAAACGAAATTTTACATACGTAATGACTACTTTGATATAAGTAAATAATTAGAAAATCAAAGAAAATGGCAAAAGAACAGAGGATTTAATACCCTGTTGAACCCCCTCTAACGCTAATGCACGATGCGATATGATCGGGCATTGAGGCATACAAGTTTTATATGACGTCTTGAGACATTTAGTTCCATATTTACTGCAATCTTGCCTCTAGTCCGTTCAAACTCATGGGATGCACAGCTCGCCGTCCCAAATGATCCCAGATATGCTCGAGTGGAGGCAAATCTGGGGATCGGGCAGACCAAGGAAGGATAGTAACAGTGCGGAGATAGTCTTGTGACACCCTTGCCGTGTAAGGCCGAGCATTGTCTTGTTGAAAAATGGTTCCTGGGAGCCGTTGCATGAGTCGCAACACATGTGGTTGCAGGATGTCATGGACATACCGCTGGGCTGCCATGGTGTCACAGATCAGTAGTAGGGGTGACCGTGTATTACAGGCAATGGCACCCCATCCAGCTGTGGAAGTGGTGTGCCGCTGTAAAGCAAAGGTAGGATTGAGGCATTCACCACGGGGTCACCACACACGAACACGATTGTCATCACTGCTGGGATTGAATCTGGATTCGTCACTAAAAACGATCTGGTTCCATTCCGCTGCAGTTCAGTTTTCTCGTGAGCAGCACCACTCCAAACGGAGGCATCTATGAGTGGACGTTAAGGGCACATGTAATGGGCGCCGCGATCCCAAATGTTCTTCAGCCAGGCTCCTTCGTATGGTTCGAGAAGACACAGTGTCCCCTAGAGAAGGTGCTACCTGTGCCTGGATGGCGGCCGATGAAGCAGTTGGCTGTACGCGAGCATTTCTTACGATGTGGTGGTCTTCTCAACAACTGGTCTGTCGAAGTCATCCTGAGCTTGGTCTTCGTATAAATGACATCTCTCGGATCCACTGGTCCCAACACCTCCTCACAACACAATCAGAGCTGCATAATTCAAGAGCTACTCGCCTAGCTGACGACCCAGTTTCCATCATGCCGATTACTCTCCCTCTCTCAGTGACAGCTGCTCATATTGTCTTCGAAAACGGCGTAATGGCATGTCTACCTCAGCTCTTCCTTTGTAAACGATTCAGTGCACTCAAACAAGCTTTGGTTACCTGCTTTATACTCCATGGAGACCGACGTTAAACACCCTCTACCGGCTATTAGTAATGAGCAATCACGCTGCATTTCTAATCATGTGCATATCTCCCCGACATGTACCTTCATGCCAAGTTTCGTTATGATCCCGCAATTATTTCTTGGTCCGCTAATTGTTTTGTTCAAGAGTGTAGAATAGACAGAAAAAAATTAAATCGCTTACAAAATGTAAAATTAAAAGCATTAGTGAGCCACAAAGCGTTTATTTTGATGAAGATTTTGTGCAAGGGCCGTTTTATGTAAAATGCAAGTGGCCGCGGTAGCCTAGTGGTTGAGGTATCGGATCGTGGCCGACATGTCACGAGTTCAAGCCCAGTACCACTAAAGACCCACCATGTAGGGCAGCGATGCACTAAATCTTTCGAGAGCTGAAACGTCCTCCCGTTGGTGTGGGGCGGTAGTTAGGAGAGGGGGGTGCCAGCTAAGGTGTCATCCATGTCACTTAATCATGATTCAAAATTACGTGGTCCGTCGCCAAAAGCCCTCGTGTAACTAAGACAATGTGACGTTAATATTCACTCACTCACTCATTCATGCAAAACTCAAACAGTTTTACTTGTTTTTTTAATAGCATTCATTGTGTCTAATGAGAATCTGCAGAAGTAGAGAAACAGCAAGAGGGGAATATTATGAAATCAATCTCTTACTCACTGATGGGACCATTTAAAGTGCAACACCAGGAAGAATAGGAAAGGGGGGGGACAATAATTATTGTACATATACAGCATTATAGCAAGAAAACATGATATAAAGGTAATTTAGTTATATAAAAGTTATGAAAAATTCCTCCAAGGCCACCGCCTTTGTTTGCGAAAATGGCTGTAACCCGTATAGGCATCGAGTCGAACAGGGCTTGAGTGACAAATATGGGTAAGTCATTCCATGCTTCTTCAAGTCTATGCCACACGTCATCAATCAATTGATGTTGCTTGAGACCCATGGCAGCCCAGTCTTTCAGTAAATAACCCATGATCATATGTTTTCAGCAGGAGAGAGATCTGGTGAACGTGCTGGTCAGGGTAACAGTTACATACTAGAGGAAGTCAGAATACGACGAAATACACTCGAATTTGCATTTTCTTATTGAAAGGTTACGTTTCAGAGGCCTCGAAGAAAAGGTACAGTCACAGGCTATATTATCTGAGAAAAGTAATGCAGGCTGTTCTGAATACTGACGATGCTAATAGAAGACATTTCGTGTACCCAATGGCAGCCCATATTATCACAAGACTTGCAGGGCCCGCATTGATATTGAATACAAGCAGTCTATACGTTTGTTCTCTTCGGTATCTCTATGTACGGATACGTTCATCCTGATGCTGCATGCAGAACCGGAGCTCGTCTGAAAGGACGACGTTGTGCTGCTTCTGTATCAAGTTCTGTTGGGGGCACCGCTATTGTCGCACATCTCTATGCTGGGGTATCAGAGGAAGCCTCAATAAAGATCGCCGTGCAGACAGTCCATGCTGCTCCATATGTCGTCGCAATGTCTGTGCGGATACTTGTCGAGCTGTAAACAAACTCCCTTCCTGTTTCAAGGTCTATGACGTGGCTGTACGAATTTCAACACCGACTTGACAACATGTCTGTCCTCTATGACGTCAGTGACGTGTGGCTGTTGAAATTCCGCATGGCGTTCACTATGATCCTTCTGAACCCATATATGTGGAAATTTTCCACATAGACATTCTCTAGAGAGCGCTGGCAACGCAGCCACCAGCGAATTAACGAAGGAAAGGATTAATCAGTGAATGGACTCTAGACGCGGAGGTCGAAGATTCTGGGCTGAGAAAAAAGGAGCAACCGGAACAGCGGCTGAGTAGGGACCCACCACCCGTTGTTCACAAGAGAGACGCGTAGGTCACTCTAATCACCTAAATACCAGAGATTATCGTGAAGATTTGAGTGTCATCAATTGTCCTAGAACTGTCGTTAAGAGCCAGAAGAGTTTAATCTAAATGTCAATCTACAATAATCTATGTAACGTCTGACGTAGTGAGTAGAACTGTATCTATAGTCCAACATTAAACGCTAGTTTAGCAAAAAACGAGTGCAATCCTTTAATACCTCTAGAACTGTGCCAATAATCCTACATATATTTCATGACAATCGTTGGATTCCGGTCTATGCTAACAACAATATCGCGTGAAACGATAAATTACACTTTCTTAAAGGCTAATCATTTATATTCCCCAGCGTATTTTTCCTTCAATGCGAATTTTACGTCTGTATCTTCTCCTTCATGGTTGCAATTGTATTGACCAGAAGTGTATCGGGGAATAATGTGTGGCCATAGTTTTTATTTTAAAACGTATGGAAAGCTCAAGATTTTTAAATTTGCTTTTATTTGGATACATTCAGGAATTCTAACAATTATTGCCAAAATTTTTTGGAAAATTTTTAGAGCAAAATATGATGTAAACGTATTCAAAACATGTAGAAGTAATAAAAAATTTCTTTGGAGGGAAACTTAAGAGTCACAAGATTTCCTTACAAAAACAAATTGTAGTTCACAAAGTGAGTATCTAAATGACTGAGGCTCAGTAGGTAGTGAATCAAAATCATTTGCGAATCCATTGATGAATTAAATTGTCATGTTTGTATACTATTATCTAATGAAGCGAATTAACGATAAACAACAAAATTATTATGAAGCTTAAGACCTCATTATAAAACAATTACATCTTACAAGAGATTTGCTGAGTCAGATTTTTATAAGCGATTGTGAAACAAAGCATTGAAACATTTTAAAAGTAAGGACAAAATAAAACGTGTTATACGCTTAACTACCAATTAAAAAGTAGAATTAGAAAATTAACGAGTGTACTTTTCGTATGTAACTCTTAATAGGCAAATATTTGCACTACAATTTTTTCTTTGTTTTATAAAAATTAAATGTTTAATTTTTTTGTTCTTGCTCATCATATTGAATTTTCTTACGAAACTTTAACAACGATAATGAGGGAATGAATGATTAATCTTTAGATTCAAATTATTTTATTACGAACAAACTCTATAAAGATAATTTGTTTTGTTATTTAGCTATCTGGAATATATTGGAGACTCCAAAGCTTTTTGAAATGAATATATTTTTATGATGCAAATGCATATA
Source organism: Trichonephila inaurata madagascariensis (assembly GCA_019973955.1). NCBI lineage: Eukaryota > Metazoa > Arthropoda > Arachnida > Araneae > Nephilidae > Trichonephila > Trichonephila inaurata. The sequence goes on from BMAV01027619.1 coordinate 188,249, forward strand.
GATTATGAAAATGTGATAATAAATCTTAAAGTTACCATAAATTCACACTAAAATCGTATCAATAATTTTAATGAAAAGTTACAATTTAATAAAGATGAACAAAAGAGACTATAAATATTATTTGAAATATTTTTAAAAGATAAGAAAAGTGACTAAAAAAATTTAATTATAAAAATACTCTAGAATTTAAATATGTTATGTATGTGCACATATTTGTTACATACATTTTACGCCAACTATATTTTTAAGAACTTTTAAAATGACATCTATTTTCTGTTAACTGTATAATAATTTGAAAAATTAAAGATATTGAAATCTAAATAAACTTTATACGCTTTACATGACTTTTCATAAACCGAAATGTTCGTAAGTCTTCACATCTAACAGTTGTTTGCATTAAAATACCTATAACAAAAAACTTATTAACAAATTAATTTTTTAATTGAATATCTTTCAATTAATAAATAATACTTTATAAAAATATGTTTTATTAATAATATTAATACAAATTTGAGCTTACACATGGAACTACTGATTTTTTTCAATAAATTATTTTTTTAATTTTAAATTTGTTTTCTTAACTCAGAGTGTTTGTATATCAATGGTTCATATATAGAGAAGTGTATGTATATATAAAAAATACATTCTTAGAAATTTATGAATTGATGGGTTAACTAGCTTACCTTATGCAGTACAGACGAATTTATATACCTTCCTATTCCATTATTAACTGGAGCCTCATTAACTGGTTTCTCAAAATTAATCTTAATTTAAATAAAAAGTGAGTGATTAAAAAAATACAAGGAGTTTAGTAAAATTATTTTCCAACGTAAACAGGAAAAATTACCGAAAATTATGAATGCATAATTTTTTTTCGAAACAATGCATAATTTTTACACAACTAAGATTGCAAATATAGACAGTGATCTCCTAATTCTTTTTATCACATATCCCTCAAAGGAAAATAATTGTAAATGGTACCTCGTTTAATGTGTTTTTAAATTGTTTAATATTAATATAAATTGCATGGTATTCATCTGAAATTTAAAAGGCTGCGTATTAGTAATAAGTTTTACAATAAAGTTTGATTGCCATTGTTTTTAAAAAATTCACCCGTTAAAGTAAGAAATCTCTATCAAGGTTTCAAATTGTAACAAAGACAATGATACGGCAGTTAATCGTTAGATGCGCATCATCCAAAAAAGTAATAAAAATATACAGAATGTGACAATTAACTGATAAACATTTTTGAAAAAGCTTATTACAATCCTCAAATGAAGGCCACCAATAAAATTGCTGAAGTCATTCATCCAAATGAAGTGAAATACTCAAGATTGTTTCTGCCCTTTATTTTCAGACATTACGTTAACTATTTCTTCCCTTTATTTTTAGAATTTAATTCAAGGTAACTTCAAGGACTCGATATATTGTAAAATAGGAAATGATTTTGCTATGTTAACTATATAGAATATCTACAAAGCTATTTTCAAGTTAATAAGTTAATTTTTTGATAGAAACATCCTGTACTACAAAGAATGGTTTTTTAAATATATTCTCCTCTAAAAAATGAATAATGTCACAGTAAACAGAGAAACAACTTATGATCAACATCAATTAAAACTATCAGGATTTTAATTGTAGTTAATAAGTTATAATATAAAATGTATTTACTTTTTTTTAAAGAAAATTAGCTTTATTTAAATCCTTTACTATCAAACTGATGGTATCTATATTTTATAATTGCGTTTGTGCTATTTTTATTTCTTGTAGTGTTTTCTGCATTACTTTATCATTTTCCGCTACAGAATAAGAATGTTCTAAATTTCTTCTGAAATATTTTTAAATTGTAGTAAATTTTCTACCCATCAAAATTTCATATCCATTCTCCAATGAGATCACGCCCCTCTTGCTTATAAAATGCTTTTTATCAAGCACGAGTAAATACAAGAGTACTGAGAACTTTTAACAAAGCCCCTAAACTCATAGATTACCCATTATCTCCACGTACTATCTTTGCACATTCCTTTCGGCATTATGACACCAGGAAATGTTTTTATCACTAAAATATATCTTTTTAATCCCATTACTGAGAAGCCAAGAAAACGAATCTTGTTGAAGTTGATTTTCGGCCTTTTCTAAGTATGCCGATAAGTTCTATTGCATGTAACAGACTTAAACAAATTTTGCCCAAATACTGTTATAAATTTTCCAGACAGATCTGTATTTTTTATCTTCGCCATTGTCAGTCAGTAATAGGCATGTAAGGGGGAAAATAATGATTTTGAAATTAAAAGAAGTTCAGCATTTGCTTTTTATATTTAGTAAATATAAAAGTGAACAATTAATACAAACATTTTTGTTAAAGACGAAAATAAAAACGGGTTTTTTTGTCTTAACGTATTACATATTTTTTCTGACCTTTGTTGTACCTTCCTGAATACACACATCAGAGTAATTTTATAGTTATCTATTCAAAAACAATATTAAATGCTTTATTATTTACGTATCTCATTTATTATATTTGCTAGTCGTAAGACAGAAAATAAAACATATTAGAATCGTCGAAAATAAATATTTTTTTCTATCTAGAAACTTGAACATTAGTGTGGCAATATGATGTTTTGAAGAACGTATTACAATATATATATATATATATATATATATATATATATAAACAAAATATTTATTTTTATGCCATATGAATTTTTTAGAGTACATTAATGAAATATTTCTTAGGCTTAAAAAATATAATATTGTATTCGTATTGAAATACGTGAAGGTCTTGAAATACTATGGTTTGAAATAGTTATTTATATTCTAATGCCATTTTACATGCTCAAGATGTTACTCAAAAAAATATATTTTTTACCTTTAATTATTTCCATATTATGGTTAAATGAGGTTAAAAATAATAGTGAAAACGTTCATTTGTTGACTTGAAACATAAAACATATTATTCGTATCTCAAAATTAGTTTTAATTGGCTCTATTTTTAAGCAATTGTTTCAGAATGCTCTATTCTTCGTTAGTCCCTTGATCGCTCTTGAGGCTCCTTTGTTGTTTTTCATTAAATTTGAGAAAGTTCCTTAAAATATCTGCTTGAGAACTGATTCTACCTCTTAACATAAATTTTACCTTAGTAAGTAGATTTAAATCATCAATAATGCGAGACAGATAATGAGTATAATCCTTATCTCAGATATAAAAACGCATAAAATTCATACAAAAATTAAACAACTTTAATTTCTTTATTCTTAAGAGATAAGTTTATTAAAAGCTAAAAAATCTCGTGTATTAGCATTCAAAATACGTTTAAAAAAAAGAATTATCAATTTCGAGATAAGAATGCACGTGTAAATTAAATGTTTTGGTAAAGGAATGAATTCACAGCAAGTAAAAAATAACAAAGCTAGGTAATAAATGTAGAATGTTTGCTTTCTTTTGAAACAGGTCAAATATTCATATGATATTTTAGTTTTTTTTTATTGTTAAATATCGCTTGATTGAAAATATTAATATCTCATCTAATATCCTCTAAAAATTTGGAAGTTGAATTGTGTTTCAGTCAAAACGACTTTTTAAACAAAGATTCCTCCAATCACCCAAAAATTGAACTCTTTTCAAATTGTGTGAAGACATTTAGGAAATATTACATAACAAATTAAATACTCTCCATAGGTATCCGATTACATTCGAGACCATGATTCTGAAAAGGCGTTTGAAGGAATAATTTATAGTATCATTTTTAATAATTTCACTTTTGAATTTTGGAATGTACATATAAAATTGTTTTACGAATATTATTAAAATAAAAATTTAATGTAATTTCTTGACCAAAAATGAGGAATGAAGTACATGTTTTCAAAACATTCTCCTTTTAAGAAAAATGCTTTTATATTAATAATATTTTACCTATTTATAGCTAAGACTTCTGTACAGAGCTTGAACTAGGATTTTTGAAATAGATATAATTTAGAAGTAGATTTGTTCCTATTTTAATGTATCAGAGTAGAGAAACTTTAACAAAAAGCACCAGTTACTATTTCAATTGAACGTACCTCTGAAAGTGTGAATTTTTCAAAATTCCTTGTTCAGTCTCTGCATAGGAGCTTTAGCTATATATTGGCAAAATATTATTATTATAAAAGTATTTTTCATAAAAAGAGAATGCTTTAAAAATATGTCATTCTTTCTTTTTTTTCATCAGAAAATTGCTTTAAAGACATTTTTTCTTAAATATATATATTCTTAAAACAATTTTATACGTATATTCTAATTCAACTGATATAAAATATAAATAAAATTATTCATTTGTATACTTTTTTTTAAAAAAATCACAGTTCCGAACGTGGTCATGCCTTAAAGAATGAATTTGAAGTAAAAAAAAAAATGTTTCATCCTTTAATAGTAATAAAATTCTCAGAATGAGAGAGAGAGAGAGAGATACCAGAGTATAATTCAGTTTAAACTCATCTTAAGCAGTTCTTTAGAACCAGTTCCGTAACTATCAACTCCTGTCACCATATTTTAAGAAGAAAAAATTAACGTATGCCTGTTCATGGAATGTCAATATGTACGCGAGAGAATTCTATAGTATACGTAGTAAACAAACATGAATATATAAATATTTTATGAAACACATGGGTCGAATGAATGCTATGGTCGTCACGACATTGAATATTCAGACATCTTCACGTGATCACTTTGACCCAAATTTCTGTGAATTTTAATCCATTCCACCCGATCACCTGTCTTGTCGATTGCCAAACTATGAGTCTTAAAGAAAATGGTATACTATTCGAAAATATGAATTGCGAATTCTGTCTTTTGAACCTGTTGGGAAACTCGGATGGAACTGGATTGAAATATGGAGATGAGACAGGTGAGAGTATTTGAAAAGAATAATAAAATGGGCATTCTATATCAAATGTGTGCGTTTTAATAGAAATTATAATATCATATAAATATTAAGCACTTAACTACGTAGTCTCTAGCAGACATTAAGAATAAAATATCATTATTTGAACAAGTATTGCTTTTTTTAGTAATTTAAAGTGATTGTCTACGTTCTGGACCGTGATTTTGCATTTTTTTTATATCTAGTTTCCCTTGAATTAGAATATACGTATAAAATTGTTTTAAAAACATTATTACAATAAAACAATTTTCGAATGCAATACTCTTGCAAAAAATGAGAAAGAAGAATGACACACATTCAAAACATTCTCCTTTTATGGAAAATGCTTCTATATAAATAATATTTTGCCTACATGTAGTTAAGACTTTTTTTCAGAGCCTGAACTAGAATTTTTGGAATTTATACTTTAGGTGAGAATTTATTCATATTTTGATATATTAGAATTAAAAAATTTAAAAAAAAACGCCGGTTATTATAAAGTTTGAAAATAATGTTAATTTTTCAAAATTCCTAGTTCTCACAGGCTCAGTACAAGTGTACTAGACATATATAGGCAAAATATTATTATTATAGAAATGTCTTTCATGAAAGAAGAATGATTTGAAAATATGTCTCCTCTTTCTTCAGTTTTTCTTGTAATAATATTCTTAAACTAATTTTATATGTATATTCTAATTCAGGTGACACTAAAATATAAAAAAAAAAAATTCATCATACGTTTTTTTCAAAATCACGGCTTCGATCGTAGTCAGTCATCTTAAGCATTCTGTTCTAGTTTAATTTTCTTAGCTGTTACTTGGTTATTAAATGGCCATTATAAAATATTACTAAATTAATGTTATTTTTAATGGGTCCTCTAATTACATAATAATATCATTCAAAAGCAAGGGGTATTTACTGGAAATTTATACATGAAATATAAATTAGATTTCAGGAAAACAACTTTGAAATTATTGAATAAACTACATTTTTTATTAACTTTTTTTTAGATTCAACCCCTTGCGCACCATGCAATTATTAATGGATACATGCTATGTATAGGGCAAATCCCATTGTAACCTGATGTGGATAAATGGCTTATTTAGACGTACAATCCGTGTAACCAACACAGGAAACATTATAAGGTAGATTTACTTTTATTGGGATTGTTTAATATTACAAAAGTTCAGTTTCAGAATGTCTGTGTTAAAAAAATTTGAAAAAAAATAAGAAAATCAGAATTAAAATTACAAATTTCTCTTTGCGCAATTGCTCGAAATGTTCTTTGGAACAAAAAAAGCTTTTCCCATGTCTTATATAAGTGTATTGTCATTTTTGTTCCATTTCTTCATCTTCTTCATTCAAATAGGTAAATTCGTATCAAAGTCACTGTTGTATTCATTACATTCCGGCAATTATTCTCATTTAGAATTACATTCGTTGAAATCCAACGGCGATGCCATATTGGCCAGAAAAAGTAAAAATGAATAACAAAAATAGTTATACAAACTTTAAAAAGCGAAACAAAACACAAAAGAACTTGCGCCTTAGTCAGTGTCAAAAAGTAAAATGAAATGTGCATCAAAAGGTCAGTATCCCCAGAAATCCCAAATTTATAAGGATACTAGAAAACGCAGTCTGGTACGCAAGGAGTTAACATCGCAATATTTTTTCAGGAATGCCATACATACAATGCATTGAAATAGCCCTTAAATAATTTTTAAAATAGCAAACATTTTCTGAATTGTCTTTATAATTTTATTTAATATCTTCTATTTACTATAATTATTATGAGAATAAGAGAAATAATAATTTCGTTTAAGCAATAACATACAGCTGCACAATTTCACGAAATTCAACATATTATTTTCGTTTTATTCTATTTTCCCTCGTAATTATAACACCTTCCTTGCTTGGTAATGTATATTTGTAAGACTAATTGAATAGCATCATTTTTATCTTTCAGTTAAATTTTACCTATGAAGGTTTATTTAAAAAAGAAAAACGTTATACAAGAAAAGTTTGCATAATTTGATAATAATTTTAAAAATGTTCTATTTTCACCTTGCTAAATACAAATTTTAAATTTAAATAAAAACTTATGCAAAGCCTTTATTATATTTTGTCGAGAATTTTTTACAAACACCTTCCTGTATTAAGTACGAGAGATCATGCCATTGTATTGTTTACAGCAATTTCATTGCTTAAATAATTATAATGTATTATCCTTGAAACATTGTGTTGTATATGCACATTTTGACAATAATAAATGAGGTATACACAAATGTTTATTTTACATCATTTTGAAAGATTCTAAGAGCACATAATATAAATAAAATATCCTTTTCTTATAAATAAAAAGCAGGTTTATAATAGAAATTTCATCACAATCTTTAAAAATGACGCAGTGTTGTTTTTTTACGCACAATCTGTTCCTAGTGATTGAAAACTGAAACGGAAAGCCTAAAATGAAAAAGAACAATTTCCTTGTCCTGAAATATATTTAGCAACGTAAAGTTCGACAGCTGAATGCAGCAAGCTTAACCACAACAATGCCCGTACTAAAAATCTCACCTCGCCGCTTATTGCAATTTAAACAGAGTCTTATTCAACAGAGACAGCAGTAACCTTACATAAACATTGGTTCCAGCGTATTGCAATCTTTCTTCTTCAAAAGCCTCTGGTTATTTGACTTCCGTCAAATGTATTTCACCTTCGCGTGTTACTCCCGCATTCCTTTATCCTGACTCCCATTTAAAAAGAAGCTCGTGAGGTTCACATTGTCAATATTAATAAAAGAAGCTCGTGACGTGTGCTTAAGATGTTGGTTGGATAAAGGTGATTATGTTGACTAAAGTTTGGGAATAGGATAAAGTAAATATTTCATTTACGGTTTATGGGGAAGTGAAAAATAAGAAATGGGGCATTCAGTAAATAAAATCTTGAGACGAATTTAAAAAAGTTATCATCGGTTTGATCTTTATTTTAATTAAATTAATTTTCTTTCATTTCTCTCTTTTAATTCCTACTATTAGTTCACATTCTCCCTATATATATTTATTTATATATCTTGTTCAAATTTTCAATCGTTAATAAAATACTTTTTATTCATCCACTCAAGTGCAAACACATTTTTTAAACTTATAGTGGGTGACACACTTGATATTAATACAGTTTTTTTTTCAAATATTAATTCATAAATTAAATTTAATTAATTAATTTTCACACCTAATGAATTTTTTGTCACTGGATAATGACACAGTTTTGTACTTTCAAATCTGTTACAGCAAAGTAGGAATTGACTTTAAAAAAAAAATTATATTACTTGTTTAAATTTAAGACAGGAGTTCTTAACCATTTTTGTCTCCCTTCGCCTTTTTTAATTAGTATAAAAAGCAAAATAATACATTTAAGTTTTATAAATAATAATACATTAGTAATACATGATCCCTTAGTTATAATAATATATTAAATATATGAAGGAGTACGAGCGTGCGCGCACATGCAAAAGTTTTAAAAAGTTGTAATTTTCTTATTAATTCTAAACACGGATTAATTAAGGACCGTTATTGTTTGAAGACCGCTTTCGTAGTTTTCGTTTTAGCGAGTGAGATTTGTATTAACGTCGCACTATATATAAAGCAACAAGAGAGCTACTGACGACGGAAATTGTGATTTTGAACCTTGGGAAGACGACACCTGATCCAACACCTCCTAGATGTATCTAAGGAGGTATTGCCTGACCTGGCACCCCTTCCCCCCTAACTACAACACCAACAAGAATGCATTGAGCCTGAAGAGATTTAACTCGCATCGGCCCTCTGAATACTTCGGGGGTCTTCAGTAACACCAGAACTTGAACCTCCGGCTACCAACTCGATACCATAATTACTAGGCTTCTTGTTTACGCGGACAAGAGAAAAGAACGATAAACTTGAGATAAAAAAAATCTTCTATTTCGCAATTCCCCTACAACAGTTAATGACTTTAACAAAATAATAACGGATAAATGCGTGTGACTAAGAAGAAATTGTAAGTAAAATTTTCTTTTTAATGACGCGACTGTATTTTTGAGAGTCATTGTTGTTTATTTCGAATAAGAATTTTAAATTTTTGCTGGAATATTCGAAATAAGTTATAACAAATACAACAGAAATATATTGCTGACAATTAATCACACAAAAAGAAAAGCAGATTCTAACAAGCTGTCTCGAAAATAATGATATGGAATACATTTTCTTTTAGCCAAAACGCACACACCTCTAAAATAATTCCGTGAATTTCATTGAGTTTCTAGAAATTCCTGTTTCAGCTACTCTTTTTGTAACCATTTTGATGGATAAACTAGATGCAAAAAGGCTTTATTTGTAGACTGTAAAAGTTCCCTGGATTGGATATAAGTAAACTAGTCTGGATAAAATATTTTTGGTATCATAATGAGTATCATAATGTTTCTAGGTTAGTTGTAACATTATGACACTCATAGTCTACTAAAATGGTAAGAAAATCGTCAAGGCACCTAAAGCAGATTTACCATTAATATCATTAATTTAGAAATTGGAAATTGTCATGAAAAATACTCAGAATTTTTTTATTGTTTGAATCTTTTCTTCAGAAGGCTTTTCTAAACATGTGATTTATATATATATATATATATATATATATATATATATATATATATTAGTTTTTCATATTGATTTGCTTCTTAGAGAAAGAAATACAATTTTTTACTCAACAAATCCTAGTTTTGTAATACTAAACTTACATTTGATTCTGTCCACTTTTTCCTTAACTTGTAATTAGATCACTTTATTTCTATGCACAAAAAAAAGACTTCTACAGTTAAAATTTATTTAATTTACCAAGTACGTTTCAAAAAGTTTAGAATAAAAATAGCAATATTTTTGAAAAGTTACACAAACAGTCTATCCTCCTTCTTTACACCCGTTATCTATGTAGAATTTGAATAATAAAACTAAAAAATAATAAAATTCTATGGGTGTAAAAAGGGCATAAAAAATACAAAATACGGAATACTGTGCGAATATAATTCATTTAAACTGAACTGAAATATTTTAAATTTTATATTTAAAGAAATTTGTAAAATTAAGGAAAAAAATTCTGCCTTACTTACACATGCCAGAAAAGTAATAAATACATTTGAAAAATACAAAATAGTTTTATTGATCGATCAAAAATGTCTCTTATTATGATAAATAATATTTCAACTGCAAGAAGGTAGCATTCATTTTTCTTAATCTGATTACACATGCAATCCACTACGATTGTGGTTTTGTGGCCGCAATGGTTATGATAACGAACTCGTGGCTGGAATGTCGTGGGTTCGAGTCCTGGAGCCACAGAAGACCCACCGTGAAGAAGGGGGCGGATGCACGTTAAATCTGTCGAGGCTCAATGTCCTACCGTTGGAATCGGTACCTCGGTCGGCATACTACCTCGTCACTTGGCCGAGGTTCAAAATTGCGAGGTACGTTGCCAATAGCCCTCGTGTTGCTTTATTGTGTGATGTTAATATAACTCTCTCAAGATTGTGTTTTTGGTTTAAAGTTACCAATATTGCGACGCTCACACAAAGTAATTTTTGCCAAAGCCGTAATCGAATGCAAAAGTTTTGTGTCATGGCAGTTCATTCCATTATTAAAATTCAGAATAATTTAGCCGTTTTTTTTTTCAGAAGTATTCCTTGTATGTTTGATTATATGTATATACTAAGATCAATTGATCAGTAAAAGCAAATGCCACAGACGTTATAATGGTTAGTGACGCTGACTGTTGTGCATTAGGGCCCGGGTTCGAATACCGGGGAAAGCATGGATATTTGTAAATGTACATTGCTTGTGCGGGATGGGGCACTAAATATTCATCGAATCGTAAGTCCTCTCGAGAGATGGGTGGAAGGGAAAGAAAAGAGAAAGGTTCCCTGACCACTCCTTCCCATAATTCTCCCTCAAAGTTGGGGTGAAACCAATCCGAATTTACTGTTACCCGAATGGTGCGCAAAACTGCGGTTAACGTCAGACGAAAAATTTGACTTTGCCACGATGAATTTCGTAAACCACATGATCTGGCAAAGTCAATCGGGTGGCAAAAGAAGAAACAATAAAAAAAAAAAGTGCTTATAGATTTTGGAGTTATTTCACTTCACATAAAAAGTCTACTTTATATAGAAGGTAATTTATTTTATAAAAAACGCCATTTTGCCTTTAAATGAAAAATTGAGTTAAAAATTAAATTAATGTTGTTTTTAAAAGCCAATCAAATTTTGCTGCAATAAGCAATAGGAAAAAATAGAATAGAATTAAATCTACTTAAATTATACATTAATAAGGAAATTCATAATTTAAAAATAAAAGTAATTTTAATGTAATTTAATTTATTGTATTAAAGTAATAATTTTAAAAATAATTTAACACAATTTTAAAAGACTTCAGAATTTAGCGTAAAATACAAAAAAAATATAGTTAATTTATGTAAAATAAGACAGCAAGAAAAAAGAGCAGATTGGCCAAATTGGAGGAATCACTCAAAAATTCCATTACATAAAAGAAACACTTGATGAAATATAAAAAAGGGATATATCTTAAAAATGAATTTCGCAGCCATCCTTCGCTCATTGCACTGATATCCATGTAATATATTTTAATAAAGTTCCACGTTTTAAAACAAAGAGGTTACTCATGGTCATCATGGGTCACTGAATTGATGCCGGTCATTTTATTCTAAAAACAGTAACAAAAGGAAACAAAATAATCAAAAATAAGACAGTTATTTTTGCTTTTGTACGAGTGACATTCAATAATATTGAATACAAGGACCTTGTTGTAATAATTTATATCAGAATAGAATTCCTGTGTAATAATTACAAAATAAACAATATGATTTCTATGTTTGTTTTGACTAAATTACGAATGTGGTTAATAATTGATATCCTCTCGACGAAATGCTAAAAAATTTTCGTCAATTCATGATAATTATCATTTTTGTTTTAATTAAAAAACTTTTTTCTGAAGGAAACTCTATACATATATTACTGTTTAATCAACAAAAAAAGGTTTATATCTTTAAAAATGTGTTTTTATCGTCAAATATTTATCATTTTTGTTTAGTTTTAAAATTTATTTAAAATAAAAAGTAGAATGTTTGAGAGTTTGTGTCACCGTTCTTGTATATTTCCACCAGTAATGGATTTAATTTTACTTCAATAATAAATGGTATATTTCTAATTTATTGGTAATAATAAACTGAAAAAAAAATTAACGAAATAGAGTAAAATTATTCTGAATCGTAAATAATTGAGAGGTTGCCATTTTTATCTCGTTATCTTTATATTGTTTCTTCCTAATGTAGTTCTTTATTGCTTTATTTTGAGAGCAAAGGATTTTGATGAGAAGGGAATTGTGCCACTGCTTTGTATATACTTAATTCCTTGTTTTCCATTGAATACAAAATATATGCATATCAATGAAAGTTTGAAAAATACTTTATATTACAGAATAATTTCAATGATTTTTTATGTTTTATAAATATTTTAATTTCCGCATAACGTCGTGTTTATCAATTAGTCCTCTAAAAGCCGGTCATCAATTCTGCAAAAAATGACAACTGTGTATTAATGAGTGATAATAAAATTCATGCTTTTTTAATAAAAGCAAAAACTCAAGCTTAAAAATTTAATGATGTGTAAAATTTTATCAAACTCTGTAATTAAAATTTATAATTATTGGAATATGTTTATATAATTTTTTTTGTTTAATATTCTCTACATGACAAAAAAAACATTTACTCAACTTAAACTTTCAATGCTTCTAGCAAGCAAAGTACTTAAAATTAATTTAAAATTTGAGCATAAATTTTTCTACATGTTCCCTTGTTTCTGTGAAAATTTAAACAGAATTGAGAAAGACAGCTGAAAAAAGTTAAATCGGAAAATAACAAGTGATATTTAACATTATAGAACACTTTAAGGTAATTTCTAAAAAAAATTAGCATTTTTTCAAAATTAAATAAGCAATATTTCTTGCAAAAAATTGAAAAGTTTATTTGATTTAAATGGAAATAAAATACTTTATATAGAAGAAAAAAAAGTTGACTTATTAGACTAAAAAAAGGTGTTAGTTGAAAGGAGCGGGAAAACCGATACACTGGAAAGTGATTAAATTATAATGAAATTTTTTTTAAAAAATGTTATTTATAAACACAATGAACTTAAACCCAAACTAATGTTGGCATTATAAATAATTTTTAAAAAGAGTGACATATAAAAAATATGAACTAATTACAAGAAAAATTCAGAAAAATGCATACTATTAAAACAGAAGTCACAATAAATTTTCGAAATTGAATTCTAGAAAATAAAATCACGGGGAATAACTTTTGTAAACTCTACATCATTGCATTTTTAAGCCTATTTTTTGTTCTATTTTCTTAGCAGGTCTTACAAAATAAACGTGATGGTTTAACAAAGAACAAAACTCTCAACATGCGGTCCGCTATCGTCACTGACATTCATTCTCTTTTGCTTTTTTGTCTCCCCTTGGCAAATCAAAATAATTCACATCATCGGATGCAGCATGACAGCAAAAGACCCTTTACTTGATTCTTTCGAAAACACAATCACGAAATGACCTTGATTTCCGATAGAGTTTTTAAAACATTTTACGACACACATACAGTAAAAAAATATTCAGAAACTTCAGACAGAATGAATCGCAGTTTGATATTTGAGGACAAGGTAATCATGACGTACAGTTTATGTTCATGCATACATTTACTATAGATACATGAACCCTTTGTCGTTTATTTCAGTTTTTCAAACCGAAAGAAACATTTTTCCCACTGAAAATATTAAGAGGTTGTTGGGTCCTTTTTTTATTATTATTATTGATGTTGAACTAATGTATAACTCCAGGTTTAAAAATATATAATTTTCTCTTTTAGAAATACAAAAATCAATTCCACATTTAGCACATTTTATAAGAAATAATGCAAAAGTTAAATTTTTTCGTATAATTAAACTCAATGACACAAAAACTTACCACGTTGCAGTGGGAAAAGAAATTATAGTTTACCAATCAACCTTTGTACTCTCTGTGAAAAACATCATCGTTAGCAGCACAGGCAAAGCACTCGTACTAGACGTAGCACTACGCAGCGAGGTTAACAGAAGGGGGGGGGGGGGGAGTTTGGTTGGCTAGAAAACATGTTAGTCCCCATTTTTATTTAAATTGTTTTATAAATAAGAGCTGTGTCCTAAGAGTCAGCAGTGTTTATAATATTGCAGTATTCATATATATATTTTTTAATTTTAATAATTTTTCTAAATTCAAATATCTGTTTTATATTCCTATTTCTGTTTTTGTATGTTTCAACTTTAGTATTCTAACGTTCCATGAATCTACAGTAGAGAAAAATATTATTCTTACTCTATTTTCTTTTCCTTGCAGTATAGGAAAATTCCTAGTATCCCTTCTCCTAGTAGTATAGGCAAATATAGGGTATTATTGGCTAGCCTTAAACTATATTTAACTCTACAATCTTAGTTTTTAAGGCTAAGAGTTTGCCACGTCATGCTTCTAAGGATATCTTATTTTTTACCTATATTGTCTTGTTATATATCTATTTATCGTTTTGCTTTTTTTAAAATTATAGCAGTTTAACATATTATTTAATTATTATTTCCCTTTTTTGTTATATTTCAAAAAGTGAAATTCTTTAGATTAAAGGACTTGAAACACTTTTTAAAGAAAACTTAACAATAATGGAACTCCAATCATTTGGAAAATAGGACTGGTTTTAACTGTTATTACAATTGACTATTAGTCAGCTCAACTCTTAAGCCATAATGTAATATTTACAACTGGTTTGTAATATAAATACGCTTGTATTATTCTCAAAAATATTAAGCTTCTAATAATTTCGAGATATTATTTATTTTACATAATGTAAACAACTCGGAAATTTTAGAAGAATGTTGCTTTTAGTAATAAAATGTCAAAATTTGGTTTTTGATAAAATTTAAAGGAAAAAAAACAATATTTTTGCTCATTGTTCTATATAAATTAGATTTTTTGACGTCAGTTTTTCTGGTTTATCTTTTTCTTGATTGAGTTAATGCAGCATTTCTCAAACTGTAGGGCAAATCCTCCTAGGGGTGGTCATAGCCCTACATGGGAGGGGGCCAGCATATTGAAAAGTCGAACATAAATGGTTATTTGAAAAAATTATTAATTTACTGAAAGGGAGCAAAACAAAATACTTTCTGAACTATGAAAGTAATATATTACTCATCCTAATGCTTAAAGGTCGCTGAAAATATTTATTACTTAAAACAAGCATTTCCGAATTTAAGTTCCGAATTGGATAGTTTGTGCGGTTTATAATTAGTCATATTGTATATTCAGCGACAAAATATATTATTATTGCATTCAACTCATTGTTATTGTAGGAGGGAGGAGGACTGGGATGAAAATTTTGATTGAAAACTGGATTTCAAATATTGAAAGTTTGAGAAGCATTGGGTTAAAGTCATAGGTCAGGGGTGTCCAACTCAAATGACCTTGCGGGTCACTTCGGAAAAACATTATAATCTCGGGGGCTGCACATAAAAATATGTACATTTATATCAGATTTGGAAACAAAAAAATATTTATTGGAGTGAAAATTTTAAAAAATTAATTATTATTATTGTTTTTATTATTTTTCATGTATACAGACATAGATAATATAATAATGTTTATATAATATAATAATAAAATGATCAAATAATGTTTAAAATATTACAGTTGCCATTTTCTTGAAAATTACGGAGTTCCTTTTCAATTGATCTTTCATTACTCATAGTTGAAATTTGATTGTGCTGTCGTTCTCAAACGATTAAGTAAACATTGTCTTTTATCTTAACCGTCCTGAATAATTTTTTATACTTTAAAAAACATCTCTGACTGCCTCTTGCTGTTTGGGCACTCCTAACAGAAAAAAAGGAGAAGAAATGAAAGTCACACACACAGAGAATCATGTACCATCCATAGTAAAGGATATGCATAATGCAATTCGGAATTTATTAAAAAAGAAATTTATTATAATAAAATCAAACGCAACTGTTTGATGAAGTATAAATCTATTTTAATCTAAAGGACGTTTCTATTATCAAAAAGGATTTATTTTAAAACATCAACAGTTAACCGGCAAATACATTGTAGATTTATATATATATATATATATATATATATATCCCTTTATATAAATTTCAAAATGAAAAAACTTTAAAAGCCTGATATTTAAAATTTTTTTAAAAAAGAGTTGGTGGGCCGCGTGTTGGACACCCCTGTCATAGGGTATTGAAAAAATTTTTGCTGACTTAAATGTGATAAATACGATTTTGCGTTTTTTGTGCTTAACAGGATAAAAAAAAGTCTAGTTACGAATATTGGAATAATTTTAAAAATATATATTCATAAAAAATGAGCATAAAAATGATTCCAGAATTAAAATCAAAAAAGCACTGCTTTCTTAAATCACATTTTAAAAAACTTTAATTTCTTTCTTTTTTTAATTTTCTAAGTTTAAACAAAAAAATTTTATTCAATTTCCAAATTCCCCATCTATGTAGAAATTTTGAAATATTTTTTTATTTTTAAAAATCTGATTTAGACTTTTGTTTTAGCGCCTGGAAAATCTCCAATGTTTGAAATTTTCTATAAACAAATAAACAAATATTTTATGTGTTTTTAAGTGAAGATACTGATTTCAATCTTTAAAAACCACAAATGAAGGTTACAAATTAAAAAGTAAATATTAATAGAAATTATTATTTTTATACCTTAAGATTTCTCTTGAACGTAAAAGTAAAATTGATTAGGATTACTCTTTTTATGTAACATATTTCTTGACGCATTTAAGTGTATTTCTCTATTAAAGGAATATTCTCTATTAAGTACTTAAAACTCTTTTTTTTAAATGATGCAACAATTAGCTAAGCATATGACGGTCAAATGATAAATGCAATCACATGTTGTCCATTGAATTCGAAATTGACACATTGTACTTGTTCTATTTGTGAAATTTAGATGATTCAATAAAAATGTTCAAGTATTAAAATTCTTCAAAAAGTTTTCCAAAACTAAAAAGAGAAATTCATACATTATATGGGTATTTTTAAACCAAGTGAAATTTTTTTAACTATGTGCATCATTATTGTTGACGAATATGATGTTTTTAAAAGAAAGTTTCCGTATAAAGCAAAAAGTTGGCAACAGCGTAGTGCATGAACTGATTGTCTGGAAACACATGCTTGTAGTTATCATGTGACTATGACATCACATAAATTTATCCCATTTTGAATTTTAATTTCTGTTGCGCGTGAAATAGGGTTTTATTAAGTTTAATCCTTAAAATAACACGATATTTTTTATATCTCATTCAATCAATTTGCATTTCAATAGTTTGTCTTAGAACTAAAAATACTTAAATTTTCTCTATTCTTTGTCTAGTTTATTACTTTTAAAACAGTATCATTCATGCTTAAAAAGGCACCGAATTCATTTGAATGAAGTCATTTGAAAATTAAAAAATTCTAATAGTATAATCACAACGTACATCCGATTAAAAACTGCAGACGATTGACCTAATATGGAAATATTAAAAAAAAACCCAAATAATTCCCATTGTAAGTTAATTTCCGTTTATTTCGCAGTTGAGTAACTTTAATTTCTGTCGATATCAGACACTTCAATCAACCTTGAAAGCAAGATTTAAAAATAAATAGAAATTGCAAATGATGTAATTTCAGTTTGCAACCGATATTTAAGAGAATTCGATTTTTACTAATGAATTTTTAATATTGAAATGGCTTAAAACGTTTGCAATATTGATAAAGATTGAAGAAAATCGCGACTTACGAAATTTTTCAGATATAATTTATTGTACATTCTTTTTATTCATTCTTTTGAGAGAGTGATTCATAGTCAACTGAGATTATTATTTCTTCATAAGGGATGTTTCTTCAATCACATGAGGTAAATAAACCATTTTTCTTGCAATAGATATGTATTGTGCACAAAAATAAAATAAATAAGTTTAATAAACTGGTTATATCTAGAAACGTAGTCCATTTTACATATCGTGAGAATTTGATATGGAAATATTCTTGAAAACAATAAAAGTGTTGAAAAGAATAATTTTAATTTTTTGAAGCAGTGCGAAAACTCTAAGAATTCTTAATAAAATCAGATACAGTAAGTAAAAATAAAATATGAAAATACGCCTTGAGGCATCTGCCTTCTTTTATCTCTATTTGCCTTCATGTCTGTTTGCCTTGAAAGAAGAACAGCTGTAAAACTCAGACACTAAAACTAAAATAAAGCTCCGTTATTCAACCTTTTATTGTTTAAGTCAAAAATATTTTATGATAACATTAAGAACTACAATGAACAATTATGTATTAGAAAAAAAAGAATCTAAAGTGTGATGTTTCTTGATAGAAAATTCATTTTAACAGGAGGTATGATTTCCCCTAGCGGACAGCAACACATTGAACATGGATTCAGTCAGATTTCCTGTTGGTCATGAAGACATTTTAAGTCTCCTTTTAGACGTGAAATCATTTCCGTCTCCTTTTAGACATGGAGTCACTTAAACCTTCTTTTAGACATGGAATTAATTGTCTCCTTTCAGGCGTGGAATCAATAGTCTTCCCTTTCAGACATGGAATTAATAGTCTCCTTTTAGACATGGATGCATTTAAGTCTGCTTTTAGACATGGAGTCAATAAAATCTTCTTTTAGACATGGAAATAAAGTCTCCTTTTAGGCATGGAGTCAAACAATTCTTCTGCAAGACGTCTACCAAACATGTTCTATTAGGAAGAACAAGCTGGCATAAATTCATATGATTCCTTCTCTCTCTCCCTCTCTCTCTCTCATTAAAAAAAAATTATTTTCATTAGTTCAGAAAGATATGGTTTGCGTCTATCATTATTGTTTGTTAAAGGGAAATTATGATAGCTCCAAAGAAAAAAGGAATAAGAATCCCATCTCCATATAGATGTCTTGTACGAGATCCATGTGGAGATCAATGAGATCATTAATGGAGGCACCATCCAAGGCCAGCCTTTCACTCCATCTAAATCTGATATATAATTTCCAGTTCCACAGAGAAATTCAACTATTTTCAGAATGTACTGTAAAACGAGACACATCGCTGAAGATAACATTGTTCCATTCATATTTTCCTTGATTGTCCCATGTCCACCTGCACGCTAATGGCACAATTACGTGCGCGTCAACAGCATGTTGACGTGCTGTCAATGAAATATATACAGAACTACAGCATGTTTGATTTCGTTTGGTTTGATGTGAAACTGTGATGCCAGTAGCCGAAAGAAGGTGTTAGAAAAGAACGGAATTCAACGTTCGGTTCCTTTTTGCCATCAGTTTTAAGGTATCCTAAAATCGTGAATTTTTTCAAAAATTGACAATTTTGTTTTATAAATTTATTTTATAGACCGTTTTATTGGCTTTGTAAAAATACCAAGATTTTTATTTTACATTCACTAGAACAAAACTACAAAAGTTTTAGTGAAAGAAGATACCATAACTTTATACAAGTTGTCAAACTTTAAAATGCGTTTTACTTGAAATGTGTTTTTTTCGAAAAACTCAAACGGGGGCCGCGATTGCTAAAAAAGTGTTGAAAATAATTAAATAAAATTTTTTGTGTATGTTCTGTGTAATAGTAGAAGTGTTTTAACCTTCAGATTTATCAATCCCTGTTTTATTACAAAATTTATAGTTCTTTACGTGAATATAACCACTGTTTTTTAAAGCAATTTCATATAATAACTAAGATAAAGTGCTCTACTTTTAGTAAAAATTAAAATATTTCTTATCTTGAAGGTCATTTCAAAAATGAGTACCAAAGTAACACATCAAATTGAAAAATCGAAAATTTGTTCATAAACTTTTTGTACAGAATGGGCCGCGTTTATGTAATTTTTTGTCAATTTTACCCATTTTTTCCCATTTTAGTAATAATAAATTTTTTTTCTCATCTTAATTTTAGCCTTTTCTTCTTAAAATTTACTAAATAAACCTAAAAACCAACAAAAAATTTCCATATCTCTTTTTTTTTAAAAAAAAAGTTGTCGTAAGTAGTCGGATACCTTAAGCACTGGTCCTGTTTAGATTACTGTTTGTCTACGACTTTGACCAGGTCTTCGGTGTATATTTGTGTGGCCGTGGTAGCCTAGTGGTCAAGGTATCGGATCGTGGCTGGCATGTCACGAGTTCGAGCCCAGTACCACTAAAGACTCGCCGTGTAGGGGAGAGATGCACATTAAATCTGTCAAGAACTCAAACATCCTCTCGTTAGGCGTGGTAGTTAGGAAAGGGGGTGCCAGCTCAGGTGTCGTCCTCGTCATTTGACCATGATTCAAAATTACGAAGTCAGTCGCCAAAAGCCCTCGTGTAGCTGAAGAGTGTGACTCTAATATTCACTCACTCGGTGTTTATTTTCGGTCTGTAAAAGTTAATTCAAGATCTTAGAATCTACTTTGTGATACTCAATTGGATTCTGAAACTACAGCTTGTATTTGGGCTCTTCTAAGCGACCAATATTGGTTCAGACTTCTGATTCGATCAAAGGTATTCATTCAGATATTTCTCTCACTCATATAAAGAACTCAGTGCTAGAGGTAATTTGTTTTCCTCTTTTTTTCATTAAGTATGCTGACAGTTCATTTTCATTTCAATGTCACTCCGCCATCTTTTCGACGTCACAGATAAAATTTTCATATTTCCAAATTTTCCGACGTTTGAAAATTTGTATTTTAATTATTTATTTTTGAATAGGCTAAAACAAAATCCGATAACATCATTGCACCATTGCTTAAAGAAATCTTGTAATGTATTTTAATTTTTGTACGGAGGAAACGTGTGCGTTTCGAGTGTTTATTTATTAACGTAAGCAAAATTTGAAAAAATAAATATATATTTAAAAGAAAAATTTTTTTCTCAGAAGAATAATTTAAATTGTTTTTAAACGTCTGTCCTTATATATATTTCTTTCTGTTTTTTAATCTTGAACTTGTAATAGTATACTATTTCTGTTTAACCTTTTTTAAAAAATATCTTCCTTTTAAGGTCGTATTTTTGGTATAAATTTTCTTAAGTCTTCATTGTGATATTTCTAACCGATTTCAATTTCATTTTTAATACTTACTTTTCAGTGTAGAAAAGCTTTGATTCACACGAGTATGACATTGGAAACCGAGAAGAGTATTTTTATTGCTCAGTTTTGCAATTTTTACTTTTTAAAATTTCTATAATAGTTACTTTCTATAAAACATTCATCGATATTTTTATTTGTTATCACAATGATCACTACTATATTTATTATAAGAAGTTTCGATTTTTTACATGTACACTTACTATTTCTTAAACTTGTTTAGAAAATAATTCCACATGAAAATTTTAATAATATTCGTACCATCAGAAGAGGAAAATCATTTTTTATATGGCATAAGGATCTAAATTATAATTTTAGGATATTTTTAATTCTAGGGATTTTTCAGTAAACATATAACTTATGAGTTTAAAAGTGTTTTTTTAAAATATGCTTAAGCATGTTAAAAACATCGTGATTTAAACAAGATAGTTTTTAATGCTATATGATATATTTCATTATGAAATGGTTAATGATTAACAATCTAAGAAACAAAGGAATAGTTTCTATTCTACAGAAATTGTCTATTGGTCTCTATTTTTTTTCAAGTATTATTAAAATTTTAATTCAGTATTACCTCTTCAAAAGTACCTCTAAAATTAAACGTTCAATTTATAAATTAGATACGGAATATTGTATTCGATTTTAGCTGTCCATTCCATTAAATTAAAGTGTTTCATTCAATTCAGTCTTGAAATATTAAATTAAATTCGGTGAACACACCAAGTCCAAGATGAATACAAATGTTTGTCGTCCTCTTTACATCATTTAAAGAGTATTATTACTTGATAGTATTTCATGAATCGTGCAAAATATCTCGTTGAATATAATCGTATTTAGTAATATTTACGAGGTCAAATTCTGAAATGTTTTAACTCATTTGTACTTGTAAGTTTATATTACGTATTCAGAACAAACAAGTACCTATTTTTAGGCTCCGTAAAAAATGAAAAAACCATTTATCGTATAAATAAAATAAAATAAATAATTTTATTATTCTCTTGATTTCATTCCTTTTTGTATGCCAAAATACACAAATATTTTCAAAAATATTTTATAACATTGTGTACAAAAAAAATTAAATTGTTTTATAAAATAAACACAAAAAGTATTTATTTCTTTTAAAAAAAGCTACTTCTATTAATTAAAATCAATAATAAAGTTTGCAGTATTAATTTTTAACTAAAATAACACTAGAATGGACAATTTACATCTAATCTGAATACATTTATGGATAATTTTAATCCTAATCAATTTCATTTACAATGTTGATTTTAATTATTAACACCACAATTAATTTTTTTATTTACAGTAACTAAAAGTATAAAAAATAATATGATCTAACATTTTAATTATTTATTAAAACAAATATAATGACAATTTCCTAAATCATCTGGAGAAAACTCATACCAACATATTTTTGGAAACAAAAACTGAACAGAGTTAAAATTGTTGCGATTATTTCATTTCAGTTTGAGGCAGTCCATGAATTTTTACAAAAAAATATCTTGAATAATTTTCTAGGTAAATAAATACTTTAGATTACAATGTAGAATAAAAACATAAATATTCTGTTCCGTTTGAAAAAATTTTTAAACCTTGAATAAATGTATAAGTTTCATTTTCGTAAATTAAATTCATTACATACAAGAAAAAAATTGACTGATTTCGACATAAATGAAGTAGCATTTTAAGAGAAGACTATCTTAAAATTTTAATTGTCAGAATAGGATGAAACGTTGAACTACTTTGGACACTACTATGAAAGAGTAATTCGAATTTATAACCAATCCTCTAACATGACAGAAAGATATTTTAGGACGAATTGAAGATAACAGAGAAAAACTAACAAATTCCTTCACTTTTTACCCCTGTTTAATATGTTTACAACTACTAAGAACTGGATTTCTAAGAAAACACAGTAAAAAATAAGGTTAGAGTTTAAGAACCAAATTTTACAATGATAAATAATAAGCTACAAATACGTCTTTTTATTTTTCTTTAGAATTTTTTAATCTCGGTTACCACTTATTAAAAAAATTCGGTGAAAAGTCAGGTAATTTTTTTTATAAAAAAATTTCATAAAAATCCCTTAATTATAAAACGGAAATGAAAATAAATATAGTTCGATTCTGAGCGTTCATTTTATTAATGTGGGTCCCCGATCCCAAAAAAATTTTTATCGATAATTCCTACTGGAGAAAAACATTAACACTTTTATCCATTAATCATTTCCCCCAAAACTGACACTAATCACTAAAAAATAAGACTTACCAGGCGTAGTAGCCGGCGTAGATCTAAATCTGGGATCATAAACATCTTTCTCATATTCCACCGTAGGCACCCGTATCAAAAAACAAAGTCCGCCTCCACCGTAAGACATTGTATTATTCCCTCACGCAGTTCTCAAAAATCTCTCTCTAAAACTAAAAGGAAAAGTTCCTGCTGTCCCAAACCAGCTGCAGCTGAAGAGAGATGCAAAAAAATAGTCGGAATTGTTTGCAAAACTTTTCGCATTTCACATCTGATACCGTATGGATGATGAGACCTTGTGACGTCACACAGGTGAAACAGTCGCCAACCAAGCGAATCTTGCGGCGGCATCCCTTGCCTTCAGGTTTACAGTTTTGGATTTTGTTTAGTTTTAATTTTAAGGGAAGTTAATTGTTTAGAGTCTTTTTTTTTTTTTTTTTACCGATTACTGAAAAAATGTTTATGGTTGAATTTTGTGAAAGAATGGGTAAAGGAAAAACTGGTTATCTGCGCATGCTTTTAGATGTTTGTCAAACATCTGTCATTATTTTTTGCGTGTGATATAAACTTGTTTATTTTACTTTTAAAACTGTTTTAATACATAGTTTTTGTGGAATAAGGAATTTAATGCAAAAAGAGATTTTTTCTTAAATAGCTGCTTTTTGTGGGGGAAGGAGGCATACACAAAAGAATAAACTATGCTTTGTGTTGTGTGTGGTGGTGCGTGCGTGGTCGTGCGTGTGTGTGTGTGTGTGTGTGTGTGTGTGCGTGTTGTATAAGCTGTGTTTTTTTTATTTTTGTATATGTATATTTTTTTGTCTATGAGAAATAATTTACATTTTTTCACCTAACTGATTAAATAAATAGTTTCTTTTCGAGTGTTTTTTTTTAATAAACTTGATTAGAAAACTTCTAATAGTAGAGTCCTAGCACTTTACCTCAAATTATTTCTAACTGAAGCTGGTTTTTGGAAACACACACAATAGCTGATAATAATTTAAAATAAAGAATAGTAAATGTAAAAAATGACTTCACAAATCAAACTAAAATTCTTTCAGTAGAGAAAATTAATAAAAAAGAGAGAATCAAACTATATTCATATACCAATTGTTTTTCGATACAAAAGTTTTATTTGATCCTAAAAAATAGGAATAACTCTATTTTATTAATTTCTACTAAGTAAATTCTGAATCAATATTTCATAAGAATAAAAAATAAATAGAATAAATGAATTTAAATCAAATTTTGTTATGAATATTCTTGCAATTGTATCTCTTACAACATTTGTTGCAAAGCTCTATTTTTGTACAAATGCTTTTATAACTATCACAAAATACTCTAAAAAAATTTGAAAAGTTTTGAAACTTAACTAAAAATTGTTTAAGACTAACAATTGTTGGAAGATTAATTTATTCAGAATTGAAATTTTAAACAGATATATTACAGAAAATAATATAACGTATATTACAAAAAGCTATTGCCCTTCTGTAACAAGATAGTAAAAACAAATTATGTAGAACTTTCCTTCAAATTTTCAAAATTATTCAAGCAATCAATAATTTGAAGGCATTGAAAGTTTCAATAATGTTATCCAATCATATTAGAAGGAGCTTTAAAAAAAATTATTTTCAAAATTTGTTCACAACCAATCAACAAAAACACTTAATTTTTTTTTCGTTTATTCGGGTGTATCGATTATTAGTTTTTAATTCATGGATTTCTTTTTGAATTGCTCTTTTTTTGTATCTAGCATTAATGCTTTTATTTTTATTTATTTAATTTTTTTTACTATAGTTATCGTACATTTGTTCGTATCAATTTAGTCACGGTGGAAGGGAAGCAGAAGGTGATTTTAAAAAATTTGCATCTGTATTTCTTACAGAAAAGACTGAAAACATTCTTTTTAAAAAATATTTATGTAAACAAACAGAAAAGTTCAAATAAGGTTATTTTTGTGAAAATTAAAGGATTGTAAAAAGTTTCTTTTTACAAAATTCCAAATCTGTTTTATCAGTTTTTTTGAAAAACGCTACTGAATTTTAATCATAAATAGCACACAGTGCCTTAATAATAATAATAATATATATATATAAATATTAATTATCAGAGACAATTTTAAAACCAAAATTTTTGCAATGGTTACCTTAATTTTAAATGTAATAAAAAATATTCACAAAAAATAGATTAGTGATATAAGGTATCTCATCACCAAAATGAAAAAGTATATTTAATTTATTAAATATATAAAATAATATTGTTAAATATTAAATATATAATTATAATAAAAGTTTATTTAAAATCAACACAATACGAAAACCTTTAGTCCAAAAGAAATGTATCTTAAGACAAAAGTAATAGTAGTTATCCATATGCTGGCTATTTTTAATTCAAGAAATAAAGTGAGATTTATATAACAGTCATTCACAGTTTAAAATTTCTTGGTGTTATTTTTATTGGAAGTATTTTTTGCAACTTTTTTCATCCCCTAATTTAATTGAAAGTAAAGATAAACACATACACGGCATGTTTATATAATTTATGCATCGGCACAAAAATATAACTTTAGGCACACACACACAAGCATCTTCAAAAATCCTTTTAAGTTTTGTATAGCTACTAATTGTTTTAAATTTTGTATTGTTATTTCTAGTAAATTACTGTAATCTATTTGACTGATTGATTGAATATTAACGTCGCACTGTTCAGCTACACGAGGGCTTTTGGCGACGGACCACGTAATTTTGAACCGTGGTCAAGTGACGTGGACGACACCTGAGTTGGCACCGCCTCTCCTAACTACCACACCACACCAACGGGAGGACGTTTCAGCTCTCGACAGATTTAACGTGCATCGTTGCCCTAGACGGCGGGACTTTAGTGGTACTGGGCTCGAACTCGTGACAAGGCAAGCCACGATCCGATACCCATACCACTCGGCTACCGCGGCCGCAATCTATTTGACAAAATAGTGCTTATAATCTCGCCGATAAAACAATTATTGAAAATAAATCTGAGAGTAAGATATTTATTCTATACATAGTTATTATTTTGTGATGACTGTTTAAACTCAATACATATTATTAATGTTATAAAGATTTTATTAGAAAATTTTAATTGTCTATAAATTATATAAAGTAGGATTCCAAATTTATGTTACTGTAAGTAACTAAGTTTTTAAAGAAGATTGTAATGGCAGGTGTATGTAAATAAAACTTTAAAGGTCTAAAACTAAGTGGACCTGCTAACAATAATTTAGCTAACTTATATTTGCATTATTAAGAAAAATAATAAATTCATAATAATGATTTTTATCTATGCAAATATACAGATGATCTCATAAATTTTATCAAAAATATTGAGAGTTTATACCTAATATTAGGTACATTGTATCCAAATTACTTAAACTTTATTAAAATTGACAATAATCAACTTGCAAAAAATTGTCTAGAAACAAATTTATGTATTATGGTTGTAAAATTAAATAGTGCATATGTAATATGTTTGATAAAATGAATGTTTTTAACTTTAATATTATTAAAATTCATTTTGTGAACATTGATATACATATATCTGTTTATATGAATATTGTTATTGATTATTTACAACAATAAACATTTTCTTAGTTAATAAAAATAGTGATAAAATTAATATTTTGAAAAAATGTGAGTACTAATTAGATTACGATCCGTATATTAATATCCTTAATACATACATGTGTGATAAATTTAATGTTATTAGTTTGGTATAAGTTTTTCTTAATTTACATCGTAATATCTATTAATAATTAGAATATACTGTAGGACATCATGAAATAACTTGCTAGGTAATTTTTCTAATTTAGACATTTTATTAATTTAAGTTTTTTTTTACGATTTCTCTTTCAAATTCTTTTAAAGTTTTTACTGATTGTTTTCATATTATTTAATTACTATACACTGTTGCTTTCTTTTAAAGTATATTTATGAACAATTTTATCCTCATATACTCTCCTATAGCAATCGCTGTTTTGCATGTTTATAAAGAAATTGATAGATTTTTTTTTATTACATCTGATTGTGCTAGTGTGATTATATCTTACAATCTAATTTTAACAATTTTAAATTTCTTGTATAATTTTAAGTACGCAGATTACTGTTTTATATACTACATAATTATGAGGTTATATTCTTAGATTTTTTTGTAAAATTAATTGTATTTTCTCTTTTTATCTTGTTTCAGTCCAGCAATACAGGCAAATATAGGGATAAATTGGCTTCTTGAAACTAATATTTCATCTTGCACAATCTTAGTCCTAATCCCAAGAGTTTGTTTCCAACTATTTAACCCAGCGTATCTCAAACTATGGGGCTCGCCCCTAGGGAAGGCGTGATAACCCAACGAAGGGGCCGCGAGCATATCGAAAATAAAACATTTAAAAATATTATTAATTTACTGAAAGGAAGCAAAACAAAATACATTCTGACATAATAAAAAAATAAAATGCACATTTACACTGATACAATATACAGTGGCGTAGCCAGTCTTGGATGGGCCCTGTATCAAAATTCCTGGGAGGGGGGCTTTTTGGAAAAGAAATAAAAGACACTTATTTGAAAGTGTCAGAATATTGTACATGATGGGGTCCTTGAAGCTTGGGGGCCACGTATCATTGATACGGCTGATACGGTGGTAGCTACGCCCCTGATAATATATCAATAAATGTATCAGTACTGCACACTGTATTTGATAATTAATATAACAATTACCAGTGACCCCATAGGCTTGCCATATATAAAATTATATACAAAATTTAATACTTATCTTGATAATTTGTAGGGTTTGTAATTAAATTCATATTGTAGATTTACGCTAAAGTACATTGTTATTGAATTCAATACATTGTTAATGTTTGGATGGGAGAGGGGGGCACGAAAAAAATTATGACTGAAAATTGGGTCGCAAGTACTGAAAGTTTGAGAAGCACTGACTTAACCTATTGCTATTTTGTCTGTATGCTGTCTTTTGAATCAGAACACTCGTTATTTGGATTTGGTAACCCATAGCCCTACAGAGCCCCAAAAAGATAGCGATCGATTGAAAGCGACAAAGGAATGCAAGGACAGAGCGATCATTCTTTCGGCATTCCCAGTCCCTGATACAGCCTTATCACCAATGCAGCGTGCATTCGGAACATGGCGGCTGCAATAAGCATTGATAGACAATTAACGAAAGGGATTGTGATTATAGAGGTTATAGCGCCGACTGCCTCCAACCGTTGTGCGCTTCCAGGCGATCTTTCATTGGTGCTCAGCTGTAAGACTGGATTAGAACTGCTGTCAGTGATGAGTCCCGCTTCACCGAGCTGAGCTTCGTAGATCAAGGAAGACGTGTGTCAAAACATCCAAAATGGAGCAAAAATACTCACCTGACTATACATCCCAAAATCCAATACATATGATATGGAGTGCCAGTTCATTTGATTGCTAGACCCTTTGTCATCCCTAATACCCTTACAGTAATACGATAAAACCACGAAACTCTACCCCCTATAATGTTGTCCTTCATTTTACAAGATCCTAGAATAATATTTCAACAGGATAATGCTCATCTACACCCACCACACCTTTCTGCTGCTTGTCTTTTTACTTCTGTAACACTTATTTGGCTGACTTTATTTCCAGATTTTATCTCAATAGAAAGAACGCTTGAGAGCTGGCGTTTTGAATAGATCTTAGATTGCGCCCAGATATAACTCGTCCATATTGGAAATCTATGACAAGCAATCCTACTGTAGGACATCAGCCAATTCCATGATCTAATCGGATAACAACTTGCATTAGAGGCAAATGTGAGGGGACGTATTATAGATTTTTTACTTGTTGTTTATTTCCTGAATAAAACATTCAATTTCTACGACACTGTTGGTTTTTCGCTTTTAACTCAAGTACTTCTCATTTACTCATTTGTGTCCTGTTCTGATGATTCCTTCCTGGTACACCACTTTCTACAGAGTAGTAGACACATATAACATTTTTTTTTTCACTTCACATAGGCTCAAAATTGTTGCTGCGTAAAACAGAATTTTTCTTCATTAATCCATTTGTACAGTAAAACTTTTGATTTTATCCTGAGAGCAAACACAATTAAATAAGTTATTATTTCCTGAACTGCATTCTTTTTTTTTTTCGTACTTCTGTGAAACGAGGGAAAATCCATTTTTATCCTTTTTAAAAAATAATCAAAAATCAAATCATATGCCATGGTTTTAGTTATTAGGTTCTTTATCATATAATTTCGTATAACATTAAAATGCTGTTAAGGTATCCGACTACGTTTGGAACCGTGATTTTGCAAAAGCGTATAAATGGATAATATTTATGATATTTAGTGTCACTTAGATTAGAAAATGTATATAAAATTGTTTTAAGAATAGTATAACAATAAAAAATTATTTAAATACAATATTTTGACAAAAAATGAACATAGAATGACCCATTTTCAAAATATTCTCCTTTTGCGAAAAAGGCTTCTATTATAATAATATTTTGCCTGTATATAGCTCAGACCTCTGTACAGAGGCTCAAATAGAATTTTGAAATATATCACTTAGAAGTGGGTTTATCCATGTTTTACGACAACAGAAGAGAGAAATTTAAGAAAAAACACCGATAATTATTTCAATGGGTTATAACTCTGAAAATAATGTGAATTTTTCAAAAATCATAGTGGAGCCTCTGTGCAGAGGTCTGAGCTATATACAGACAAAATATTATTATAATAGAAGCATTTTTCACAAAAGAAGAACATTTTGAAAAAAGGTTATTCTAAGTTAATTTTTTGCCGAAATATTATATTTAAATAATTTTTTTATCAAAATGTCCTTAAAACAATTTTATACATGTATTCTAATCTGACACTAAATATCATGAAAATTATCTATTTATGCGCTTTTGCAAAATTGCGGTTCCGAACGTAGTCGGATACCTTAAACTAAACCAGATTTTCTTAAACAATAGTGAATTTCACTAGTCATTGTTCCATCAATAAATCGAGAACGAATATGGATAAGAAAATCGTTCTGTATTGATGTACTTTTTGTATTTTCATAAACGTGATTGGAAAGTGCATTTAAATTAACCTTTTCCGCTGGAAATTAGAAAAATGCCATAACAATTGCTTATGTTGTGTAGTGTTTCTCACTTTGCTTTTGTTTGATTCAAGGTTTTCTACTGATGCGATAAATTTCTTCAGTTCCTTTATTGAAATTTGTTTTGACTCACATTGACACAAAAAGGAAAATTTTTTTGATAAATTTGATTAGGGTCAAAAGGGCGTTTCCGGTTTTTTGTTTTCACACAACGGTATGTCCTGGTATATTCAATATAACACGGAAGCATATGATGCATTTAATATGACACGAAAATCTTAAGAAATCAGCAACTAACTTCACGAGCTAACATTAAGTGATCTGTAACAGTTAAGGTCCATCCAATGTGTTTAAAGTTCAGTAGAACCTGTTTTTGTGTGGTAGATAGAGGGACCGCATAAGAATAACCGCACAACAAAAATATTCGAAAATTTCATAAATTCTTACACAAAACAAACAAATTCGTCGAAATACTCCAGAATTTTATTTTATGCGGGGGAGAGAGACCACATGAAGGAAGTCACACTTAGAAAATATACCAATCATTTATGAAATTTATGACAAAGTACTTCCATGACAAAATAAATAATTAAATTACACACGTGGAAACATTTTAAAAATATTTAGTTTCGCACTGTATACATGGAGAAGTTTTCAAAATGAACATGTACAATTCACTGGTAATCCAAAGCACTGATCTTCTTGTGATGAATTAGTTCGAAATCGTTTTCGTCACTTGAAGATACAATTTCAATTGATTTATTTTTTTTTTGGCACCATAAAGTAAGAGAAGTTTTACGACGAAACTGGGTCGGTCAGTTGCTTGTAATTGTCACGAGCACCAGAAATGTATGATCGAAGCTCTTTTTGAAATTCCATACTCCTTTCAGAATTGGTATCTATTTTAAGGAAATGCCTTCCCGATTTGTTTGAAAGCTGTATCCCTGCATATATTTTATCCCCTCTCAACGAATCCAGTTCTTCTTGTCCATCTACATAATCTATAATATTATTAATAATGCCACAGTCATTTAAA
This sequence comes from Trichonephila inaurata madagascariensis, assembly GCA_019973955.1. Lineage (NCBI taxonomy): Eukaryota > Metazoa > Arthropoda > Arachnida > Araneae > Nephilidae > Trichonephila > Trichonephila inaurata. Next base: position 219,800 of record BMAV01027619.1, read on the forward strand.
GTTCCGTCTTCAATCAAGCGCGGGCTGTTGGCGCATTGAAAGAAAACAACTGAACGTGCATTGTCGGGAGCAGTGGCGTAACGGAGAATATTAGGGCCCCCCTGCAAAGTTAGGTTTTGGGCCCCAAGCCGAATCTTAAAAAGGGTAAATACTTGGTGTTAGTCTGACTTTGGGCCCCCTACAATCCTGCCCTCCCCGCGATGCGGGGTGCACGTTACACCAGTGGTCGGGAGACTGTTTATAACAAATAAAGAGAGGGCTTGAAGTATATATATGTACATTGTGTGTGTGTGTGTGTGTGTGTGTGTGTGTGTGTGTGTGTGTGTGTGTGTGTGTGTGTGTGTGTGTGTGTGTGTGTGTGTGTGTGTGTGTGTGTGTGTGTGTGTGTGTGTGTGTGTGTGTGTGTGTGTGTGTGTGTGTGTGTGTGTGTGTGTGTGTGTGTGTGTGTGTGTGTGTGTGTGTGTGTGTGTGTGTGTGTGTGTGTGTGTGTGTGTGTGTGTGTGTGTGTGTGTGCAGTGGCATAACGTGCACCTCCTCAACCCCGAGACTCTAGGATGCCCAAGGCATGACTGACGCCTTGTACGTATTTACCTAGTTTACAAAATATTAAAGGCAACACCTGACTTTTCGGGGGGCCCTAACATTCTCTGTTATGCCCCTGGCACATTGATAGAAAGCATTACAGAAGCGTCAAAGCAGTTATAAGTCATATACTGCATAAAAAAGATCGCACAGAAAAAAACGCACAAAACAAATCGTACAAAAATAAAATCGCATAAAAAAGGACCGCACAAAAACAGGCTCTACTGAATATAATAAATAAACTTAAAAAAGGTTTTAAGTTAATAGTAAAACATTTCTTGCATCAAATTTATATTATACGAATCTAGACATTTATATATACATCTTATATGTAAATTTGAATGCTTGTCTCTGGGTGTATGTTTTCTTACTTATATTTTATACGAACCCACAACACGGATCGTCTCACACCAAAATCTTCTAGGAAATATCACTGGTGTTTGGAAAGAGCTGTAAGCATATTCCTACCAAAAAAAATTTCTAATTTACTTTCGATGATTTTTTTTCTAAAATCTTCTTTTTAATCATTGCTTCAGCTATCTGTTGATGGCAGCAGCAACGGTTTACTTAAGTAAATTGAAAGCATAATAATTGAGTTTCTTTAAATTCATCAGTGCAAAGAACTGAAACTTTATATATCTTGCAGCAGAAACTTTTTGTTTTTATTTCATTTTTTTTTTAATTTTTTCAGTTTTTTATTTCATTTTCCTTGGGGCAAAAGTTTGAAAAAATTGAAAACCAAATCCTTTTATATTAGATGAATCGGCATTTTTCCCCTTTTAAAATTCAGAGGTTGAAGTAAAATCTCACAGTATGTTATAAAAGAGTTATACTTAATTGTAGAACAAAAATGTCCATGAGTTAGTTATACCCAAAAATTCTGTAAAACAAAAATACTGTCGAGATATTCCACAAGTGATTGAAAGAAGTTTTTATTGAAATAAATGAATTAATATTTTCAACCTTTCATACTAAAAGGGATTCTCTCTTACCACCTTTAATAATCAAAATCTATTTTTGAATTATGTCTTAAATTGTGCTGTTTTTTTTTTTTATATATAATATCGTTTCTTAGAAGATCCCGGAAATAACCTTTTAATTCAGCTATTTAGAGAATATACTTTGTTTTTTTTATTTATAAAGTCATTCTTTTCTTGGAGTCTAAATTTCAGTTTGCTTAAAATGATTCAAAATACTATTTAAAAACTGGATCTAAGTAAAGTTTTTTATCCTTCCAGATTTGGCGACTAATGCCAGATCCCATTTCCAGATTTGGCAACTAAAAGATTAAAAATAACCCTAAAAGCGAAAACGTTTTTTTTTTTGCGTCTCAGCAATTTCTTATCATAATATAAACATTTGTCCAGTTTTTCTGAAAATGGAAATAAAAAAAAAAGACTCGTGCATGTGAAAAAAAGATAATATGTTCTAACTTAGGAATGGACAAACTTTTTCGGTCGCGGTTCAAAAATTTTAAAAAAAAAGTGTATGAATAAATGAGAGTTTAAAAAACTAAAAATACAGGCTTTTATTATAGATCGAACTAAAAAATGAAAAATAAATTATAGTTTAAAAAAACTAAAAAACACGCTTTTATGATTAATTGAACTAAAAAGTAAAAAAATAATTTTTAATATAAGAATAAAACGAGAATATTAATGTCGTTGTGGTAAGAGCTTAGTGTGTGTGTGTGTTTTGTACTAAATTTTTACACTAAAACTCGGCATTTCGGAATAAAACTAGTAAGAAATTATAACAATTGATATAGAACTCACCACCTGCTTTTACAGCCAATGACATTAATTTTCTCGTAAATCATTTTATTCTTATATTAGGAATTATTTTTCCACTTTTAAGTTCGCTTAACCATGAAAACGTGTATTTTTTTTTATTATTTATTTATTTAAATTTATCCGGGTGATGAATGAATATACCAGCTTGTAATTGATACAATACTGCAATTAAATATGCATAACATCTGTAGTTCTTATGCAAGTCGTTATGTGTTTGGCATTGATTCGTAAAATTGTTTGAGGCTCCTCCGCAAAATTATTTTGTTTTAATACCTTTAATTGTCGAATTATATTAGCGAAATTCTGTAACTATCAGTAGGGCTTATCTTAATTCAAATATGCTCTTTTGTAGAGAGTTTGGGCAACATAGCTGGACAGAGAAGTATTTGACAAGCAGATATGATTTGTTAATTAACTTCCCGTTTTGTAGTAGCACGAGGGCTATTGGAGCTGGTAATTCTGAGCCTCGGTCAAGTGACGAAGATGGCTAGCAGCCAACTCTCCAAAATTCCACGCCAACGGGAGGACTCGGAGGTTCGACACATTTAGCTTGCTTCAGTCCCTCTAGAACAGGGATGGCAAACCCTTATAGGTCAACGCGCCATTTTTTCTAAAAAAATGTTGAATGAGATACAGACGTGCCTTCAAATAATTTTGACTTGTGATTATTGGGAAAATAATAAAACTAAATACTAACATCTCTCAAAACTCTTTATTTACTACGAAAAAATACCTTTTGCACTGTACAGTTGTAAATGTTTTAGTTATACGTGTAATTCAAATTAAAGAGCAACATTAGTGTGACTTCTGTTGTTGCAGATTGGATGACAAATAACTTATATTGATTGTATGATGTTACTTTTAGTAAAATGCATACTGAATAAGAGTCTGTCATCTCCCAAATGGTTTTTAAGCAATTAATATTTTTGCTGTGATTCACTTTTTTGACAAGAGGGTTTGTGATTTGTTTCAAAATGCCGTTTTACAGACGATGTTCTGCATACCACTGTTCCAGAACATAAAACACACACCGCTTTGTCGTCTTTACTAATAATGCCATATTTCTAGATTCACCAAGTTTGAAATATTCTGCGGCACTTATTCTCTTGCACTTTTTGTTCTTTTGCTGAACTACCCATGTAAAATAACAGTTAAAGATAGTAAATATAACATAAATAAACTTTAAAGTACAGTTGTGTCAACGAAGTTAACTATGCTATGCGTAAACGAATTTTGCATCATAAGCAACTGTAGTCCACGACGTAACGAAGGCAAGACACGCGTTTGTTTGTAATACTTCATAGTGAACTTGGTTATTTTGAAATAAAATGCAAACCCTTTTGATCGCTGGCGTGCCCAAAATATTGTGTCTCGTACCATTGATGACACGCGTGCAAATGGTTCGCCATCACTGCTCTAGAAGGGGAGTGTTTTGTGGCAACTGGACTCAAAATCAAGACTTGGCAATGCCAACCATGAATTTGTAATCATAACCACTCTGTTGCTTCGACCAAAAAAAGTGTGTGTGTACTTAAGTACGCACGTAAGAAGTTATACTTTTTTGGCGTAACAAGATTGAAATATTTCTAAAAATCTCGAGCAGAGCAAGATGGGCCGCCAAGGACGAAAGGCAGTCACGAACAGAGTTGAACGATACTAACCTTCATTCAATCAGGCCAGCCAAACCCGAGATAATCACGATTTAAATAAATTTAAACACCCCCGCACAGGGACAATAGAACCAATAACATGTGGGGTTTTCGACATACTGTATCTGGAGATAAGTTGAACCGAATGTGACACCTGAGACCTCACATCGAATGTCTCGGCGGGAAGAATCGTTCCTAAGAAAATTAAGACATCCGCCTGAAGAGCCCCCGAGTTTTATGGTCATTTTAAAATAATTAAAACATTTAAAACAATCAAATAAACTAGAAGCAGGGCACCCAGCAACTCGAAGTTGGGCCTGGTTGTGAGGAAACACAAAAGGAATCCATTAGAACCGGACCGGAGTCTGTAGTTGCAAATGGGGTGGTGCTAACTCGGGAAAGGAAAACGAAACTAACTCCCTTTGGGGGGGGGAACAACTGTGACGTAAATGGTCACGTACATCCTATCGATACACAGAGTAGTAGGTGATCCCAAAGTTTCATCCTTTATCTCTGTAATAACGTGACGTCATAGAAAGATCGAACCTCATAGAAATAACATGGGGATTCTAATTTTAGTGATAACGCCCCCTCAGGCCCACTATGTGATAAATGTGTTTATGTTCCTCGCAATGCGTTCGTAGTAAATACATCTATAATCATATATTTGCAATTGTTATTTAAATACGTAAACTAATATTTACTCTTATGTTTTATGTACATGAAACACCATTTAAAGATTAATTTACTAATTTTTTTTTATAATTTTCTGTAAGTATGTTAGGTTTAATAACAAAAAGTGTTCAAACAAATGCATCAGAGAAGCTCCGTAGGCGAAGGATGATCTATCCCTACTAGTAGTGACGTCACAAATGAGCGCAAAGTAAATGTTCGCAGGCACGGAGGGTATAGCTCAGTGGTAGAGCATTCGACTGCTAATCGAGAGGTTCCCGGTTTAAACCGAGGTGTCCCCTTCAGAGAAGTGAAAACGAAATATATATATATATATATTTTGAGAATTTCGAAGGCGGAATGATTTGTCCCGTTCTGTATATTTCTAGACAAAGCATTTTCGTATCCGTTCCTACGGAACGCAAAGCCAAGATTAACTAACGCGGGGGTATAGAGCTCAGTGGTAGAGCATTCGACTGCAGATGGAGAGGTCCTCGGTTCAAACCCGGGAGTCTTCTTCTTCAGGGAAGTGGAGAGATTTTTTTTTGAGAATTTTGAAGGCGGGAATTATATATATATATATCCCGCTCTGTATATTTCTAAACAAAGCATTATCGTATCCGTTCCTACGGAACGCAAAGCAGAGGTTCGCTGTCGTGGGTGTATAGCTCAGCGGTAAAGTATTCGACTGCAGATTGAGAGGTCTCCGGTTCAAACACGGGTGTCCCCTTCTTCAGGTAAGTGAAGAGAAATATTTTCCTGAAAATTTCGAAAGCGGCAATGATCTGTAACGTTTTGTATATTTCTAGATAAAGCACATTTCCGTATCCATGACGGTGTGCGCGCTCATCGTAAAAATTCACCCTCATCCTACTTCTCTAACGCCCCAAAAGAAGTATAACTTCAAAAAATAATCTGTATATAGATAGTTTCACAGAGAGAATTCAAACTTTAACGTGTTGGAATTTAATTTCGAGGTGCTGTGAAAAAAAAGTCAATGGAGTTCGGCGTAGAATAACGTAAATGTATTGTTACGTAAATCGAGGTTTGAGGATTTCATGCTATCAATCTCAATGAGCAACTGCAGAAAAACAATCATCGAAATACAGGATACTAGAATTCTCTTAATAAATCCCAGAAGGTCTTCACACCTTCCACAGCCCTAGACACAACTATCAGTGTTTAAAAATACAAATACGTAATGTTTAAGATTATTCACAAGCATTCGCTCGATAGTAGCAACTAATCGCTAGTCGATTTTTCAGCAGTCAAAATCTTTCGAGAAAGATCCACTCACCTCGGAGATTTTGATATTGATAGATTTCTTCAGTAATTTCCAGAAGCATCCATACGCGGTCTCCAACTCACCAAAAATGGTCACCAGCATGGTTGCTAAGTCACTAAAAATGATGCCAACTTGGCTCTATTGCCAACATTTCGTCAAGTTTCATTGAATCATCTTTATAATATAAGGAACGGCGTTCCCTTTATCCAGATGCTCTGGAGCCTTATAACTCTGTTCATTTATTTAGTTTAAAGTTTAAACAATTTCATGTTAGGTCTGACTATTTTTACAAGTGAAATTTCGTTACGATCAAATACATCCTTCTAGATGCGTTTCAAAGAATGTACACTTTTCCTTTTGAGGAATCACATGTGATTTTTTAAACTTACTACCATCAACAATTAGTATTTTTCTAAAAATAAATGATGGTACTTTAATTCTTAACAAATTTTCTTGAATGGGCAGTATATTTCTAAGTAAAGTATACAGACGTGAGTACTTCATGCTCAGTAGCATTGTTACCGCTTAAGTGCAGAAATTAGTTAATCGGGAGATTAGCTTGATAGTCTGCTCATTACCTAGGAAGATCCGTTAAAGTACGGAAAATTGCTTCATTTTTCAAATTACCCAGGTAATCTGCGAATTATCAAGATAATCTGCACATTACATTATATAAAGTTACCTCTATCTTGTAATGGATTTAGATATTCCTATTCATTACTTTCAATAGGTTTTTGCTCAGTATTATTTACATAAAGGGGGAAGGTTGGCTGGCCAAAACATTTCAACCCCTTTTATATAAATTATTTTTATATATTAGCTGTCCTAAGTCGCAATGTTTATAATCCCAGCATCCAATCATTTTAATCTGGGTTACTCATATGTCCTTCATTGTGTGATTTTCCTACTGTCTATGTGTTTTTCGAATGTGATTGTTGGATGTTATCTCTTGTTTGTAGAGAATAAGCCTATATATAAATATATATATATAAAGTCTTCTACTGACTATAACAACAAAAAGTAACTTTAGATAAAAATGTTTTATTTTTTAATGTATTTTGAATTGTTTCATAATTAATGCATCATTTGATATTGGGGGCTATTATTATTTTGTATCTTGCGTTTTGCTTTAAACTCGGTTTTAAACTGTTTTTTTTTAGTTCTGTAGATAAGTACATATATATTCCGTACTTATTATTAAGTTATAATAATAACCTTATCCTTAACTCACCATACCTACAACATTGTTCAGCGACACACACAAGAAGTTTTAAGGGGTGTTGAAAAGCTAAAATTTCTTTTTTTTGGGGGGCAATTTGAGATTTTTACATTTTCAAATTGTATAGAATTAAACCTTTCTAAAAATACCTTTCTTTAATCTCTAGGATAATTAGAAGCCCTTAAAACCTATCTTTAAATAATCGTTGAAACTGGGCCACGCCCCTTTGAATGGCGAAAAATGTAAAAAAAGTAATACGTTTTTCCTTAAAAGTGTAACGTCTGATATAAACCAAAACATGTATCTTTTATTGTAAATTGAGCCTTTTATTTTTTTTTATTTCCTAGCCAATTAGAAGTCTCACTGTATACAATAAAATCAATTTATCTCAAAATGTAAATTTTGATGTTCGATGTACCTTTTCTGAGAAACTACAATTCCCAGGTATGTAATTTTTTAATGATATATTTATAATAAAGTCTAATATATACTGAAATGAGCTTTTTGCAAAAAAACTCAAAAACTAATTTTTTACAAATTTTTTATGTGAAAAATGGGTCAAATTTCGCAATGTTTGATAAAATATTTCATAAATGATTAAAAAATTCAAAGTTTGCTAAAAGCTCATTTCAGTATAATGAGAAAGTGTATTTTAATTGTATGAAAAATTTCAAGCATGCATATATAACAGATTTTGAGAAAAGGGGCATCGGAAACAGCCAATTTAACATTGTCAGAATATAGAGAGAGAGGTTTCCAATTCCCCTTAAAGGAAGGTGGGGGTCGAGGGTTGAAGGCCTACCATTCTCGTATCATATCCCAATACGCAGCCAAATATATTTTTTTGATTTTGTCCCCACACACAATTGGCTGGAACAAAAAACAGTAAAAAATAAATTACTGAATAAACAATTAACATTTATAAATAAAAAAAAATTACTAATATGAAATACTTAATTACATTTTATGCACTATATACATGGAACTACAATAAATCGGGGGGGAGAAGGTTTATGAGGGATGGTCCGAACCCATGGACCCCTCCCCCGCCTTTGTGTGCGCCACTGAAACTGGGTGGACCACGACTCCTTGAAAAAATTAGAAGTAGCCCGAACCCTGGGAAAGTCTGCCCGCCCCTGCTTTAAAGTAAAAATAAGATCTTTGGTTGTGAGTGAATATTAACGTCGCACTATTTGGCTATTCTAAGGCTTTTCGAGACGGACCTAGTAATATTTAAGCATGGTCACGTGACGAGAACGAAACCTGAACTGGCATTCAATATATTTAGCCTCTTACGGCAAAAAATAAAGTGAAATCTAGTCGAAACTATTCCTAACTGATCTCGTGTTTTCTTTTCCCAAGAAAAAAACTATATACCTGTGGGGAAAGCATGTATTTATGTCTAGCGGCTCGAGTTAAGATACTGGAATCTAAAAATATTATTCAGCTGCTGCATCAATAATAAATTGTGTAATCACAGTACGGCGTTCGATCAACCATCGAACACTTAACGATTTATGTTCCGACATCAAAACTTGGTCAATGCAAACACATTCGAGGATTTTACTCAAGGTTAGATTACCTTCAGGGTTAGGTTCAGAAAGGTTTTTTTTTTATTTAACCGAAAAATTACTCTGTGCCTTTCTTAATCTGGAAGGAACCGACATATTGTTTACGCGTTACTTCGAGGTTAAGAGCCGATTTTAGTTCTACAAAATATTTCTAGTCAGTAAAAATTCTTTATATAACTAATTTAAAAAAATCTGAAAATGAAATCATTATTTGGAAACCTGGATTTATCTATCTGACAACCTCGAAATAAAAAAGAAGAAATTGTTAAGATTAATATCTGTCGATTTAACGTGAAGAATCAAAATATATTTTTTAGAAAATGCAGGCCACCAAAAGAACATATACATTATAAATTATGGTAATAATAATTTTCCTTCACAATACCTTATAACAATATAAAATAATTTTCAATCTCTGTATAATTACGTATTGTTTTCCAGTTTGAGCAGTTATGTTTTAAAAAACACATACTTGTGCACTTTTAAGAATACTTCATCTAACTGAAAATGGTATATGTAAGCTGAAGGTCCAAAATTTTGTAAAAAATATCTTTCAGCTTTTCATTGACGTATTATCATTCGTTATTTTGTAACCATTGAAAATTAAATGTATTTCTTCAGAAATGGCTTCCTTGCAGCTGTTAACTTTATATTGGAATTGTAACGAATATTCAGAGAAATTTTAAAGCGTGGGGCAACAGGGCTCTGAGCCCTAGGCTTCGTTGGGGATAATCATCTCGCCCTCGTCTCGATTTCAAAAGATCACGATCCGAATAATTTTAATTCTCAAATGTTATTCCCACAAAAAAATTTCTGAAAACCTACGGATTTAGAGCTGTATGCCTATTGGCAACAAATGCAAGTCTGCATTATTTTGTCATGTTCATCGTCAACGTCTAAGCCTAGGCCTTCCAGCATACACCATCATTTAGTCGAAATGCAGCAGTCAGTCTGTGCTTAGGTTTGTGAGATTGTGAGTTACGCACATTTATTTATTAAGAAATATCTTTCGTACGAATACTTGACAACGCATACCAGGGGTGGGCAGACTTTTCTAGGGTACGGGCTACTTCTAATGTTTTCAAGGAGTTGCGGTCCACCCAGTGTCAGTGGCGCGCACAAGGGCGGGGGAGGGGTCCATGGGTCCAGACCCTCCTTCATAATCCTTCCTTTTTTCTTTTTTTTCTTTTTTTTTTGATTCATCATAGTCCCAAGTATATAGTACGTAAAATGTAATTAAGTATTTGATATTATAGTATTTTTTTATTTACTAACGTTAATTATTTATTCAGTAATTTATTTTTTGCCGTTTTTTATTCCCGACAACCGATAAAATCAAAAAATATGTTTGGCTGCACATTGGCGTATGATACGAGAATGGCAGACCTTCCACCCTCGACCCTTCCCCCTTTAAAATTCATGTGTGCGCCACTGTTTAAAACCGCGTTTAAAGCAAAACGCAAGATCTAAACTTAATAATAATAGCCCCAAATATAATTATATAAAAATGGTATTTTTTTGAAACAATTCGCATATTAAAAATAAAACTTTTTAATCTTAAGTCGTGCTCATAGTTACAGTCGTAGAAGACTTGTTCCCGTACTGTCAGAATCTTAATTTTCGTATATAATTACTAACGGAAAAATTTTTCGGGCACCCCCAAAATTCTTCCCGGGTACCGGTGTCGCGATAGACGTAATTTTTTCCCCGGACGTATACCTTTACTGAAGGGGCCATGACAGGTACATAGACCTCGTATTTTGAACCAGGGTAAAAATGACGAGGACGCCCCTGGGGCACCCCTCTCCCTCTCCAACTCCCACAGAAATCAACAGGGGGACTTTTGGCTCCCGGCATCGCCCCCCTACACGGCGGGTCTCTAAGGGTACAGGGTTCGAACTCAAAGAGGGTCATAGGAGGGTCCTACTTTGTTTAGGGTCCCAGAATCTCAAGAAATCAAAAGACTTCACTGCAAATACGTTAGAAAAATGACAATATTCTGCAAAAAACAGTATTAGAGCCAAAAAAAAGCATTGCATATTTGAAGAAATTTGCAAAAAATGACTGAATATCACAAAAGTAAACTTTAAATACAAAAACGTTACTTCTTTATTGGAAGAAAGAGAGAGATTCATCATTATAAGAATAATCACTTAATAACCAAACACACTTATAAAACTCAAAAATTGCACGTGTTTACCCAAAATTAAGCGTTTTCAGAAAATATAACTATAGACTCAAAGGAGAACTCCATTTATAAATGATGCTAAAACGAAAATACCTTGACAGGATTCATGTATAGCATATTAAAAATATGAAAACAAAATAGAAAGCTAAAATTAGATTTAATGATGTTCATGGATTTATTGTGTTTGTTCTTAGTAAATTTAAAGTAGTGAGAACTTCAATGTATACTTCTTGTTTTTGATATAAAAGCGTGAGGGGAAGAAATGGTAGTAGTGCACACGGGAATTTTCAAAGGGGCCCAGGGTAAAAAGCCCCCAAACCCTATCGGGCTCCAATACGCCTCCCAACATATTCTTTTGATTTTGTCGATTTTCGGGAACAAAAAACAGCGAAAAATTAATAGTTGAATAAATAATTAGCATTAATTAATAAAAGTAATTATTAATTACAAATACTTAATTAAATTTTACTTACTTATATAAATAGGATTATAATCAATCGAAAAAAAAAAGGGTTTTTGGGGGTTCGGAATCAAGGCCCCTGTTGTGTGCGCCACTGGAAGAAATCATGAAGTTAAATAAATTGGTGGCTAACTTGCTACATTAAACCCATTTTTAACTAAACTTTTGCTCCTAATAGGAATTAAACACAAATTTCTATACTAAAACTGCTATACAGAGATCCAAATAATATTTTAACATAAATTGCTTCAGAGCTAAGCCAAAATAATACTTAATAAGCAACATTTTCTTGCACTGACAAAAAATGCTTAGATTTAATCTAGTGGGAAAAAATAAGTCTTCCGTCACATTATTCTTCCATGGAGAAAATCCTGAAAATCCTGATTGATTTTTTTCTTGGGTCAGAAAAAAGCAACGATTCTTGATTAAGAAAGTCTGATTAATATGCCGTGTAGGTCAATCAATGCAATGTCAATTCTTGAATACGTCTTTCCTATTGCTAATTGAGGAAATTGAAGAAAAAGAATTGTTAATCCGGTATTAAGTCATAAACATATATTATTCTTATGTCACAGTTGCATCTGTTTTTTTTTTTGTCATAATTGACAAACGTTTACTGTATTGATGTCATTTGAAAAAATAAATAAATATCATAAATTTACATTTTCATATATAGCACAATTATTCCTAAATTTTTTTCTATACTCGTGGTGTCCTTTTTAAAACTGAGGTGGTGGTGGTGTGTGTGTGTGTGTGTGTGTGTGTGTGTGTGTGTGTGTGTGTGTGTGTGTGTGTGTGTGTGTGTGTGTGTGTGTGTGTGTGTGTGTGTGTGTGTGTGTGTGTGTGTGTGTGTGTGTGTGTGTGTGTGTGTGTGTGTGTGTGTGTGTGTGTGTGTGTGTGTGTGTGTGTGTGTGTGTGTGTGTGTGTGTGTGTGTGTGTGTGTGTGTGTGTGTGTGTGTGTGTGTGTGTGTGTGTGTGTGTGTGTGTGTGTGTGTGTGTGTGTGTGTGTGTGTGACTAGATGAATGAGTTTGCGGAATACACATTTTCTCACGTTTTGGAATCAAACTGGATATGGATCTCTTATTTTCTTTTGCAAATTAATTTGTGCTTTTTCTTTTTTTACTCCTTTTCGCTACGACCCCTAAAAATATAGCTTCATACAAATGATAGGAAAGTGTTAACTGTAGCTCTTAATCCAATGCTTCTCAAAGTTTGAATATTTGCGACCCAATATCCAATCATTATTTCCATCGTCCCCCACACCTCATTCCATACAATAACAATGCATTGAGAGAGAATTCAATAATACTATACTTTGTCGCTAAACCTAAAAGACGAATTTAACCTCTTAAATGCCACCGCCGTATATAAATGTCTCTCTCAGTCAAAGTGTTAATTGCCCCAGACGTATATATACGTCTTTCCGAAGAACGATCATCTCTGTGCACTGATATCCATAAAATTATTCCGAAGGCTTTGGAATGCAATAAAAGGACCTTGACAGTGCTTGCGAAGGATTTGCTTATTTATTCCGTTTCTCCCCCTCCCCCAATACATCACATACGCGCGCCTACGTGGAAAATGGTGGCACTGAAGAGCGAATCACACAACTTTTAATTGGCAGAAAGAGTTAAGGGAATAACTATAAACATTATCAAAATAAGTGTTAATTTTTGCTTATAGTTTTATTTATGATAAGACCATGGGGTCATTGGCAATTATTAATGTTGTTCTTAACTTAGTATTGTTAAATTAGTTATAAAATACATTGTGTAGTATACTGATATATTTATAAGTGTTTTATATCAGTGTAAATGTGTATTTTATTTTTTATTAAATAAAAATGTATTTTGTTTTGTTTCCTTTCAGTAAATTAATAATTTTTTAAAAATATTCTTTTGTTTTCGACTTTTCAATATGCTCACGCCCCCCTCGTAGAATTATCACACCCCTCTAGGGGGTGCGCCCCACAGTTTGAGAAACGCTGTCTTAATCTGAAAACTTTTATTTTTTTATAAAAAAAAAACATGACATGATGTGAATTTACACTTCCCCAGTAGTTCATTTGATATTAAAAGATGGTTTTTAAATAGTATAAGTAAGTGTGCATTAAAATTAATAGTTTAAGTAAATGAAGTCAGTTATCGAGAAAAAAATTATGTGTAGAATCGTAATTGGGAAATGAAGGGACTTCAGCTGACCAATCCATACGGAGCATGTTTAAAAATTTGGGAGTAAGAAATTAGAAAAGCGGAAAAAATGTACAATATTGAAAAATGAATTTTTTCATTTGTATAGCGAATTGATAACGAGCAATTTGATTGGCTGGCAAAACCAACCTACTACTTTGTTTTTGTTGCTAAAAGTCCAACAGATGGCGGGATAAAATATATTTATTTATTAAAATGTTTCTGGGTGCATTAAAATTGCTGTTTGAGTGTATTTCATATATTTCGTGAATGGAAAAATTTTGCATATTATCCATTTTGTTGAAGAAGTTAATGTCTAGGCTTGGAATAACAGTTTTTACTGTACAAAAATAGATAGCAGATTTGAAAAGTTCATTTAGCATGAACCAATGAGAATTTAGAATGTGATTTAATATTAATGTAATGCTTTTTTTAAAAATATATTTACATTGTGTCTTTGCTACGTAGATTTAGACCGGAAATTCATAAGTGAGAAATCTTTTAAGAATCGTAGTATCGGCAAGCAGTTAATGGCTTCTACTTAAAGTAGATATTTTCTAAATTTTATTTTTCCGAAATTTACCGAAAACCGAATCAAAAATCTAACAAAATAATTATGAGAGCTTTCACAACATTTTGAGGTACATCTTTCAGGAATCACAGGATTCATTCATGAGATTTATATAAATTGTGTTTGTGAATATGCATTTATTAAATTATAATCAAAAAACAAATTTTTTCCTGTGGCAACAGTTTGAAATTTTAAAATGCATACACAGCATATGAATAAATAAGCGATACCTCTTTACAAAGGGTATTTAAAGCAGATATTTACTAGTAATTTATTTCACAATAAAATTAATATCAAAATAATGATGAATTTTCAACGGTTATGTAAAAATCCGAAACCACTTCAACGATAAAAACCAAAATGAGTACAAAATAAATGCTAAAAAAAATTTTGAAATTTTTTAATTAAAATAATATTAAATCCGGAAAAAAATGGCTAATTGAGTGAAAAATGTTACACTCATGGTTTTAAGATATTTTCAATGCATATCGCAGCTAAAAATCAATTCATTATGGACACGGAAGAATTTCGACAACGTGCAAAAGAACTGATCGATTTCATGGTTGATTTTTATAGCAATCTCGAACAGCGTCGAGTTACACCCCTTGTGGAGCCAGGATATTTAAGACCCTTAATACCAGAAAGACCACCCGAAGAGGGTGAAAAGTGGGATGCAATCTTTGCCGATTTTAAGAATTTTATTTTGCCAGGAATAACACATTGGCTACATCCCCATTTCCACGCATTCTTTCCAATTGGTTGTTCTTATCCGTCTCTGCTTGGTGAGTTTTTGTCCGACGCCCTTGCCTGCAATGGATTTTCATGGGCTGCAAGTCCTTCTTGCACAGAATTGGAAACTATAGTTCTGGATTGGCTTGGGGAAATGATTGGTCTGCCTGACAAGTTCCTGTTTTGTAAGCCAAATAGTAGAGGAGGCGGTGTGGTGCAAGGCTCTGCGAGCGAATGTAACCATGTTGTCCTTCTAGCAGCACGACATCATACAATGAAAGTAATGCGAAGAGCAGATCCTACTACTGAAGAAGGTCACATTTTGTCTTCTCTAGTTGCTTATTGTTCCCAAGAATCTCATTCATGCGTAGAAAAGGCTGCCATGATATCTCTTGTGAAACTACGCATTCTTAGAACGGATGCCAAATATCGGTTACGAGGAAGTACCCTTGAAGAGGCTGTCAAGAAAGATATTAAAAATGGATATCGTCCTTTTTTCGTAACAGCAACAACTGGGACAACATCTTGTGGATCATGTGACAAGATCAACGAATTGGGACCTATCTGCGAAAAGTATGATCTGTGGTTGCATATTGATGCAGCTTATGGTGGAAATGCAATGATTTGTCCTGAAACGCGTCATCTTATGAAAGGTATTGAATATGCATCATCTTTCAATATGAATCCAACCAAATGGATGCTTGTCAATTATGACTGTTCAGCAATGTGGGTATCAGACCGTCATAAATTCACAGAATGTCTGGTTGTGAACCCATTGTATTTGGCATACAATCAAGAACAGTATGCTTTAGATTACCGTCACTGGGGAATACCCTTAAGCCGTCGCTTCAGGTCTCTGAAATTGTGGTTCACTATAAGGAGTTATGGAATTCGAGGGCTTCAACAATATATTCGAAATCATATTAAATTGGCGAAGTATTTTGAGAAGCATATCAATGATGATAATCGTTTTGAACTTAAAAACGAAGTCCATTTTGGTCTCGTTTGTTTTAGAATGAAAGGTTCAAATATTCTGAATGAAAGATTATTGGATACCATAAACAAGACAGGAGATATTTATATGGTTGCGACATCCCTCGGTCAAGAGTATGTGATTCGTTTTTGCCTTTGTTATTCAGAAGCCACAGAAGATCACGTAGAATATGCATGGGATATTATATCAAAAGCCGCTGCAGAACTGTTGATGGGAAGTCCGAAATGAAGACAGAAAACCAGAGCATAAAGCCATAAATTTTAATTGTAAAATCTGCCATTTTGTAAGTATGCAACATTTAATGATTTAGTTTGATAAGATAATCTCCAGTTATTTGAGCGTGTTACAGAATGGGCTGTAAGGGACTCGATGTGAAAAAATACCACTCACGATTTTAATAAAAATGAAAGAGCCATATCGCAAAGGCATTATCTTGTTATCTTGTAGCAATTCGGATATTTTCTTGGGAACTTATTTCATATCCTACTACTACCCATGTTAAGCATTTCAAAATCACGCCAAAGCCAAGCTTTTGGCGACCAGTAAACATGTATTTTTTTTTATGCAGTTGTTACGGTATTGCAATGTTATCGTTTCCAACTTGGTGAAACGCATAATTGCTTAGCCAGAAATCTGCAGCAGCATATCAAATTCGAAACCTTTTTTAAATTTAGTTAATTTCAATTTAATAAAATATGAAGATAGAATAAAATATACATTTGGGTACTTATGCATTATATACCATCGACTGATTTGGCCAAATCAAAAGACGTCGCCAAATGCTATCTTTGTATACGTGAAGATTATTGCATCAGCGTTGGAAGAGACTTTTCCACTATTGGCAATGTCTTTCATTTGACGAATTGGTTGAAAGTATAATACGCGTTAAGTACCTACATTTGCTGATACTTTCGTATTAACCGCATGCCAATGGTGAACTTCAACAATTTTTTTGTATATCTTCCAGACAAAATAAGTTGAAATAAATTGTAAAATCTATGGCAATTAATCACGCTGACGTACAATTAATGCGTTAAAATATATTCGTCTTTTGGAGTTGCATTAAGAGGAGTTTTTTTAATATGCATAATTAGGATATTCAAAATATTAGCCTATCGGCCATTTTCCCCAAATGAAAAATAGTAGCCAAATACCATGAAATACAACCAATAATGAAAAAGGCATTCCCGCGCATGGTCAGCCACAAAACCTTGATCGTATATTTTTAATTTTTCGCTTTAAATTATTGCAATTTGAGACACGTTTTAACCCTTTATCTACCAATGGTACATAAGTACCACTCACTTTAAAATTACATAGAATATCCATTTTTACGAATATTCTGACGATACTTAGTAGGAATATTCTTTGAAATTCACTCTTCCAAGATGTATGGCAGCACGGGTGAGTATTTTAGCGAGGAAGGCGAATAGTTTTATAGCAGAAATTGCGTTTTCAACTGACGGCGTTTTCAGCGGATTGAGAAGATTATCATTTTTGTCCCGAAAAAATAATTTGTCAAAATTTAAGTCTTTTGTTTGTGTGTTAATGAAGACCTTAGAAAACGATTTGACTATGTATTTTAAATAAACAGTGTATATAATTTATTTCACAGGTGAATATCTTTAATTAATTAATTAGCTCTAACGGATTAAATTTCTCAAAGTTGAGTATTTTGTTTATGTATATCGCTTAATTTTCAATGTAGTGATTAAAAAAAAATACTGCATAAAAAAAAACTGTAGTAAATCATAATACGGTAGATAAAGGGTTAAGATAGAAAACGTAGAGAAGTATTTCCATAGTTATGGGATCGTTCCATCGAAGAAAAACTGTTAAACACAAGCACAACAAATTTATTTATTAAAAAAACAGACAGACCACCACCTGAATGATGTAACTGTTACACGTTTCGTTTATTTAAATTAACTATTTAATTGTTAAAATAATAGAATTTAAGTAATGAAATGCAACTAAAATTTGGGACTATTTTGAGTTATCGATGAACTACTCGCCAAACCTACATGATTCGAATAAAATCGTGCCAAAAAGACCTTTGGTGGCAAATAGCAATCACAGTACCAAACAGTAAAAATCGAGGTAACATATAGGGATGTTACCTCCCAACCCAACTAGGCAAGAATTTACAGTTAAGAGGGCAGCGGAGTGTAATTTATATAAATGAACTTCGGCCCAAATTTTTCGTTAAATTATTGGCTACATGGAAATGCTATTTAAATTTAGTTATTCATGTAAAACTTTGACACAAAAGTTTCGGTAATTTATTGATCGTCTAGCCAATACGCAAGAACCACAATTATTTATAATCTGAAATAGTATAATTGTCCCCTCATATCCAACCTTTTTCATTCTAGTGGTTTTTGGCATGTATATACATAGGAATAGTAGCAGCAATTGTAGAGGGCACAAGAGGTGTAATCACTCCTCCCCCCATACACACACTTTTGTGGGGAAAAAATACGGAATCAATATCCTCGACCCGCATCTCTCCTAGAACTTTCACAATATCTTCATAAAGAATGGTACCATATTCCCTTAAACACTTATTCAGCACTTGCTTGAATCGATTCCAAGACTAATCCAAGCAGTATTACATTTCGAAGTCAGTCCTACAGCATAGTAATAAAGGATTCTTTATAAATCTAAGGTGTTTCCATTATTTTGATAACCACCTGTAATTATTTGTCATTGCCCATAAGTTACAAATCCTCCACTTACCACATATATTTTTCAGTCTTACGAAGTTAATGTATTTGCATATTCCTTGAAATATACCTGAGAATATTTTAATATAGGAAAGAGGACTTTTTATGGTTTCTGTTACTTATTTTCCTGTGGGATGAAGTGCTCATACAAGGGTTTAGAGCTACCGAATCGGCCTCAGAGAAGATTAACACCTTAGCCGGAGCCGGCTCTAGCAGTTTTGCCATCCCGGACAAAAATGGAAAATGCCGCCCCTCTCACCAAAGCAAAAAATTATATTTTAAAAAAGATAAATTGTTCACATTGATATACACCTATAAAACTTGAATAATTCTTGCGAACAAAAAAACAGCTTAAGAATATATATATATATATATACACATTTATTTTAAGCCTTAAAAATACAAAATAATTCGAAATTAAGCTCATAATTACCTGTTATTAATTCAAACGAGTAAAATGTAAGAGAAAAGAAACAGCCCGTTTCAGCCAGCCAATCTGTACGAAAAGGAATCTGCTGATGGTGGGAATCATAAGCGTTTATTTTAACTTATATTAATTACGCTCAAGACTAAAATAAAACATCTCATGTGCCTCTCTATCGACTAAAAACTCTTATTATCCTTGTCCCATTTTTGATAGTTGACATCGGACATCGTATGAGTGAAAGGAATGTCCGTTGTGACCCTACTCCTGGATGAGGAGAACGTTTTATTGACAGATGTGTAAACATACCAAATTTCATGATTTAAGATATACTTCCACCTCGAACACTTTAAGTTTCAATACAAAAGAAAAATGACATTAAACCTGCAGAGTTCAAATTAAGAAAATAAGATACCAAATTCACACCGAATAATATATTTCAGAAAATATATCAATTTTTTTTGTAACATAAAAAAAATATTTTCCAATTTTGATCCAAATGCTACTCTTAAAATTTGCCGCCCCGGGCAGGGGTCCGGTTTGTTTGGCCCTAGAGCCGCCCCTGCCTTAGTACTCAGGAAAGTACCAAAAAGGCCCCCAGTCTTACTTAAATTTTCAAAAAATACATTGATAAAAAAGAATCTTTGAACCAGTGGAGAGTTTTACTATGTGAAACACCGAACTTTCATATACAGCCAATTATTAATACTTTTTATAAGGTAATTCAATTTACAAAAATAAATTTTACAATAAATTTTTGGTGGGCATTTACTTTCTTCTGTATCAAGAATTTTTGAAAAACTTGCATGTATTTTGATCAAGAGTTGGATGAATCAAAAATCATGCATTTGTAAGCAATTAGCCACAAAGTCAACTGCTTCTTTGATCTTTTGAATGAACATTTGGAAGAATAGTTCATTTTGTAACTGTCAGTATGCAATTTAAAGCTTTTTCAGTTGTTACTTTAACACACCTTACTTTACTAAATTTCATAGCAAAAAAAGGTCATATTTTCACTTGAAAAACTTCAGAAAATAATTATTGTGATTAATAACCCTTATTTATTAATTTTGCTTTTATTTCTGACATCCCTAAAAATTTTTAAAGCACAACAGTAAATAACAAAAATATCGATTTTTTTTTTTTTTGCATTGGTTTTTTGCCCCAAAATTTCAAATATGAAAACCACTTAATTTTTTAAATATTTGAAGTTTTCTGAGTCTAGATTTTAGTTTTGGTTTCATTTTTAAGAATTTTTGCATTTCTAAATTGAACTAATTAAAATCATTTTTGAACATAATCCATTTTTTCAGTGCAAAATGGATATTAGCTGCAACTTTCATTACTAAATTCTGTTCATTATTTATGAGTATTTTGAGTTCTCTCATAGTTCCTTAATTACAACCGATTTCAAAACCAATATTTATTTTTACACTTAGTTTATATAATTTAGAAGCATTTTACTTTGTTTTCATTAAATTTCCTGTTGAAAAAATGCCACGGCAAAAACGTGTTCAGGTTTGTATGAGAAATAATATTTGGAAGAGATGGAATATGACCAAAAATAATAGTCTAAAATCCAGCTGATAATACAACGAGACTTCAAAATACAAATGTTGCAGAAGGAATTGAATATTTCCATGATGTACCAAACTACATTATAGCAAATATATAACAGTACTACATTACTGTATTTTAGTTATGCAACAAAAACTTAAACTTGCTAAACTTTACTGATTTAAAACTTAGAAAATATTGGATATTATTTACAAACTTTATTATTCCTAGCTTAAGTTTGTGTCATTATTATTTCGTGTTTAAAACTTATGTGGAAATATTAGGTTAAAATAAAGCTGAATAATCAATCTTCATAACAAATGCTATCAATAATATGCAAAAGCACATATTTTGAATTTTAAAAAATGTTTTAAATCATAATTTATTAAAGTAGTATTTTAATATAGAACATAGGCTGGAAAATAACTTATTACAAAATTAGAGCTTTACAGACATTATTAGTTTTTTTGTGCCTTTACAAACTTTAAATGCATATTTCTCACTTTTATTTTTCAAGATGTGAGTGTTTTCTAATCCCTAAGGCTTTTTTTTTTCTGTTCAAGATCAAACCTCGAAATTTTTCGTAGATACTCCTAAATATATGTTCTATAAAAGTTAGTATGGGCTTAGGTCCAAGAGCTCTAATTATTTTCTTAAAACAGTCTTAAATTTAATATTTGAAAAAATTCCACATTTTTTTCAAGTTTAGCTATAAAAATAATTATTAAAATTCAATTAGAAAACATATTTTTTATTCCATACTAAATTTTGTTTCCAATAACCTAAAAAACACAAATAACTTAAAATAATTTAAAAAATTTAGCATTTTATAAAAATTTTAAGAAACTCAAAAAATTCTTTTATATATATATATATATATATATATATATATATATATATATATATATATATATATATATAATTGTAGAATAATGACTGGTTTAACTGACTTTTTTATTTTCAAAATCAAATTAAAAATATAATCTGAATATAAAACATAAATTAGTTTTACTATTACTTAGCCCAAAAAAATATTTTGAAAAAGGGTAATCTGTAGTCTAAACTGAATTTTACAAAATAAAATCGCAAAATTGGCATCACATGATGCCACTTTTAATTGTTAACCAAAAAAACAATCCCTATAAGTAACAATTATACATGAATCACCACATCATTATGAATTATGCATCATTTTCAGCACTGCAGAAAAATATTCACACATATTTCCTATGAATAAGAACTTTCCCAAAAATTGATCTCATCCTCTAACAAAGGCTCAAAATTAAAAGGTATGTTGGATCTGTTTGGCGAACTTTGTGTTGGACATAAATTGGCAGTAAAAAAATGTTCAATAAATACACTTTTCTGAATATATCATGAAAAAAATTCAAGACAATAAGATGAATTTTTTTACTATTGAAAAGAAACTTGGATTTTCAAAGGTAACTGAGCAACAAGAAATATGTTTATAAACGTCATACATGGATATAAAGATAAGTTAACACAGTCGAATCTCTATTTAACAAAATCGCTAACTCCTGAAAAAAAGGTTGCCATGAGGAAAATTCTTTAAACAGAGATTTATTTTCAATACACTGTATGAGTTTGATGCCAAGAAAAAGTTACCGAAATAGAGAGGCAGGAGGAGGTTCGACTACACAAATCTTAATAAGTTATGATATACAATAAATCTCTCATACTTTGTGTAAGCTAAATTTAAATCTATCATTAAAAAAATCATACAGCAGATGATAAACAAAATTATTTTTAAATAAAATTCAGTATCATGAGAAAACAACCTTTATTTTTTATATAAATGCATAATTTTTTTATTGATGATAAAATGCATTTTACTAATGAAATTACATTAAAAAATTTCTACAAAATTCCAAAAAAAAATTGTTTTGTCATTTACAATACAAAAATTTATGTTAAAATTTATGTTTAAAAACAGAATTTTCAATGAAATTAAACAATGCACTAAAAAGTAAATTTTGTTATTTTACACTTCAGAAATTTTTTATTTGAAATAATACAAACTAAATTTTATTTTATTTTTAATCATATTTGAATTACAAGGATGTATTTTAAATAAATATCTCTAAAATTCCAAGATTTAATGATGAATTATTGTGGTGTTAAAACAATGATTAAAATAAAAACACAGAAAATTGTTTTTTAAATTTGCTGTCACTTCTTTTGCCTTTTTTAAAAGTAATTTTTCTTAAGCAAAAAAGCTACTAAATGAAATCAATTACTTAAGTACTAACATTGAAAATATAAGAAACTTATAATAGAAAAAAATGACTTCACAAAACACTTTACTTAAAACAATAGATTTATGTTTTGAGTTTAAAAAAATTAAATGTCTTAAAATACTTCCTTTCTCTACTTTTATACAATGATGTAAAAATCCAATTTTATAGCATATTTCTAATGTACAAATTAATTTATAACATCACAATCCTTCTTTAATGAAAAAACAAAATAAATCATTAAAAGAATTCATTATTCAATACATAATTTACAGCAGTTAAGGATTTCATATCATTGTCTTAATCAACAAATAATCATTACACAAACTTATTAAATGAATTAAATGATCTTGTTAAAACTTAATAACCTATTTTTATTCCTAAAATAAAACAGTTAAGTAAAATATTTGAAGATACATAAATCTTTACTGTCATTGCAAATTAGTTACAATTAACAAACACATGAAAGACTTGAAATGACTTTGTTTACTTGACAGGAAACTAATTGTCCTAGTTTTTATGCAAAAACTTCATCAGATGAGGTCATAAATAACATGCTAAACATTAACTATAACATAAAAGTAAGGTGACAATTTTACTAGCATCAATAGATGCATGTGAAAGTTCAAACATTTTATTTCTCATTTTCTTTTAGTATACGTATTCATTCAAGTCCAATTTCAATATATGCATTATCACTCCAATACTAAAAGAAAATCTCCAATTCAAAGTATTTTACAGTCCCAAAAAATTCAAAGAAACTCATTATTTCATCGTAGACTTTACGAGAAATCTTTGAAAAAAGAATTGTGCTTGAATGATTTCCTTCAGTAAATACATGAATTCTGTTAGAGAAAAGTAAAATTAGTACATATTATTTTAAAACATAAATTATTATATTTTAAGCAATATAGATTTTTATACAGAGATATAGATAGATAGCACACAATGGTAATTCCTGTTTCGGACGCCTGTATTTAAAGGACATCTCTCTAGGACTAAGTCCCTTTCAATAGGAACCTTAATATAAAACCCTCTTCTTAAAGGACAAGTAAAAAAGTTTATAAGATTAGATAAAGGTAAATAAATACAGAAATAATCTATAGTAATTTTTGAGTTAGTGACCTTCAGAAGTTTCAAAGGCAAACTTGTATTCGGTGAAAGACAACACATATGCTCTATTCATTCACTTTTTTAAAAAAATCAAATGTATTTATAGTATAATAAATCATTCTAATCTCAAAAGAAGAAAGGAAAAGAGAGTAAAGTACAAAAATGTTCACTGCCTCAATTTGAAGTTAAAGTAGAATGCACTATGAAGTAAGTTTCTGAACAGGAGGCTTACCATTTTCTTTGGATTAGCATTAGAAATAAAACTTAATTCTTTTAGAGTAGCTGTATTTAACATATAACAATTATTAACAATTTAACAAATATTTCAAATGCACATTGACTTCAGTATTTTAGCAAGTTTTAACATAATCCAAGACAGGATAGGGTGTTGAGAATTCGTCATCCAAGGTTTACTTTACAGACAGTCCAATTTTTTTTTTTTTATATTTATATATAAGAACAGAGAATTTTGTTTGTTAGTTCTTTTAATGGTTTTAATATGTGAAGTTCTTTTTATGTTGCTAATAAAGATTATTTTTGTACTAACCAGGTAAATGGTCTCTTTTGATTCGAGTGAGTGTGGCGGGGGGCCTACATATTTGGAACCTGCACCAGTGTCGGATAGACATGTTAATAGTTCTCAGTGTTGGGGGTGAGGGTTTGAGTCAGAAATATAGCTTGAGATTAGTGCCCCAACCCAGGGACATGCAGGGAAAAAAAGATTGGACCACCTGTCAAAACACGGGGATCTCACAATATCGACAGAGCAAAAATTTCTATCATTCTTAATTGTTGGTAGGACTAGGGAGCAAAATAAGTGTAGTTTTGTATTTGTGTTATATATATATACATATTACACAGCACAGTTTCAATGAGGAAAAAATTAACAATAGACAGAAAATCGACATAATTCATGTAGCAGAAATTGCAAAGCCTACTTTGAGAAAAAAAGAAAACCAATTTAACAGATTAATTTCCTTAAATTTCTGTAAGTACAAAACTCTATAATTCATTTCACACATTTTTGTAATAATTAAACTTTTTAAGGAAAAGTTTTCCTTTTTCATAACTTCAAAAATCAAATATATACTAAACTATGGTATTTATATATCATTGATTTAAAGCTTCATAAAAACTGAATTTCTAATGAAATTACATTTTTTAATACATACCCTCTAAAGAAGGTATACCTCTATTTTTAGAGACAAAATGACAGGTCCAGAAGGTGTTCTTTATTAGGAGATATTATTGAATGTGTATATGAGTTTCACAATATAACCAGGGAAGGATACCTATTGCACTTTTATCACCGAATATATGCATAGAAAACTTTCTATTAAAAATAACAGAAGAGCTTAAAACAACACACAGTTTCTCATTATATATATATTTCTTGCCTATATTTAATATTCAGTTTGATATAACTCAGTGAATATCAATAGAACCTTTAATATGCCAAAAGATTAAAGTTGCTTAAACTGTTGTAAGTTATTAAGTTTTATTTTAAATAATATATTTTAATTCCTAATACTCTCCATTTCCACAAAGAACTCACTTTAAACTTGCTCTATAATAAAATGACTCTTTAAATAACTCTATAATACACATAATCTCTATAAAATAACTATAATACACAAATATTCAAAAAATATTGTTAAAGTCAATTTAGAATACATTATGTGAAATGCTCCTTTTCTTTTAAAATTTTATTTAAAAAAAAAGCATAGTTCATAAAATAAATTTTTAAGAATTTTAATATTAATAAACAAAATAGTCTAAAGGACTGAAAAAATGGAACTCCTAGAGTTAAAATAATTCAATGTCAAAAATTTAACATACTTTATAATAATGTCAGATAGTGCTGTAACTATACTTCTGGAATATTCTACTATGTAAGAAAAATTTTCATCACAAGAAAAACTAACATAATATTCTAAATTCTGATTTTAAACAAGATATAGAGGAAATTTTAAGTCAGATTAATGGTAAATTAATGCATTGTGTCAAAATTTAAATGATTAACATAAAACTTCTAGAGGCAATTAATACTGCAAAATCAGTTTTAAACTGCATATAAAAAGGTACAATTAGGACTATAAAAAATCAAATTACTGAAGTAGCCAATGCAGAGGAATGGTCCAACTTAAGAAAGCATAATGAATGTTAATTAAAAATATGTTTTATATATATGGATTCACAAAGCCACACACATGGCAAAAGTAGGAAACATGCCAAATTCTGTTCTGCCATTGTGTTTGTGGTGAATGCATCTTATCAGATAATATCACCAATGATTATGTTGGCAAAACCATAGAAAAGCAGTTACTAACTCAAAGTCTCAGTAGTTGATAAATACTATTTTTCTATACTTTAAAATAGAAAACTCAAAACTTCTACAAAAACCCATGAATATAATGTAATAATCCAAGAAAATGTCATAAAGTAGCATTAGTTTATTTTGAATTTACAATCAGAACATAAAGTTAGTTGTTTAGATAAGAAAGGGATTTTATTCTTAAAATACAGTAATACCTTGGCATACACTACCTTGACTTGTGTGAGCCCAGAGTTACATGATTTTCAATTCTTGTTGATTCATCTTTTGTCTGAGCAACAAGCTTTATGTTAAAAATTTTAGGAAACAATTCAATGTTTAAGATGCCATCAGTTTTGAAATGAAGCTTCGTTAAAAACTTTAAAGGGCATACAAAAACCGTGGCTTTTTTTCCCCCTTCACTGAAACTCAGGTGAAATCAGAGCCAGACTGTGATGAAATTGGCAATGTGATCAAAGAAGTTGTTGATCTTACCAGACCAATAGATTTAGAAGTGGATAGTGATGATGTTCAAGAATCAATGAGCAACAACAATTGATGAGATCATAGAAGTGCAAGAGCAAGACATTGAAGAATTTGAGTGTATAAGATCAAATGATGGTTGGGAATTTGACAGAAGGCTTCAGTTTAATCAAAAAAATTACAAATTTTAGAAAATATAGGCTCCAATGAAGAACTATTTTTTCAACAAAACAAAGAATTAAAAAAATATTAGCATGCTGCAAGGAGATTTTGTGGGAGAAACAAAAATCTTTCTGCAGGCAGACTACTTTGTTAGATTTTATGAAAGCTTCTACATCAAAATAATTTCGGTTTGCGATTTTGTATTTGTGTTGTTTAAAATTTTATTAAACATTTTTTTTTCCTAAATTATTATTATTGTTTGTTTCTAGTCCCAACTAAAAATAATTTTATTTTCAATAGTTAGTTAATTACAATTAATTGTTAACCAATTTAATTCTTTTTAGCAAAAATATCAGAAGATTTCTTTCAGTGGGCATTATTTCACACCAGAAATTACATAAATGAAACGTGTTTTGCTAATTTTGCATAATTTTCTAAGAAATAAAAAAATCAGTTTGTTATTTTAAGATCATACAATACAAATAATAATTAACTAAAACTACTAATAAATAATTAACAATTTAAATTACTATATACTATTTACACACACACACACATCAGCATTTGTTCCAATAAATATAAATTTATTCCATTAAATTTGGTGTATAAAGAAAATTTACTTAAGACTCCTAGCACTAAATGTTTAAAATGTCTTAGTATTAAAATCATACAACTATAACACATATATCTGGCTAACATACTCAGTTGTCTTAAGATTTCTTGAGGCCCTGAGCTCCTGCACAAAAGTGGACCTCATCTGCAACTCTTTTATCAAATTTGGTGTACATATATGAAAAGTTCAACAAAAGCAATCCATAATAAAATTAAGTTGTATCAGAAAATCCATTTTTTTATATTTTAAATTCAGAAAATTATTATTAATGTCTTCAAAACCATCTGTTTTCTTACCTGTAGAATTTAAGTAGATGGTACATGGATTAAAACTCAGTGGCACAATAGCCTATGAGGGCAGGGCCTACTGTGCCCATCCCAGTATATGTGACCAATGGGCGCTGAGGTGCACGAGCAGATGTCCCGATCAGGTGGTCAGTCTAAAGCGAACGCCCATAGTTAAGTCCCCAAGCAAGCTTGGTACTCATTTATCAACCAACTGCAGTAGGGATGAAAGGCTGAGTTGACCTTGTGCAGCCTGGGAATAGAGTTCGGATCTGTGGTGTGGAAACGTGATACACTACCACTCGACCACTCGGCCTTATATGGATTAAACTGTAACAAATACCCACACAAAAAGTAACTCATAACAAATAAACAAGCTTTATTCTCAATCTCACAAACCTAAGCACAAGCTGACTCAACCTATTGTTGCCTTTGCCTGAGTAATGATGGTGTATAGTGGTAGCCCAGATATGGATGTTGGATGTGACAGTTTTCCAGATAATATGTCTGAGAATAATATGTAACAGTTAAAATTATTAATATCATCATCTTATTGAGGCCGAGGCTTGGGTCCAAATAGCCTATACCTTAAAATGTTCTTGATCATACTGTGTCCTTAAAATTTGGAAATATTTATCAACCATATTTTTTTAGGTTTAAAATATAAGGCTATAAATACATTTTGTATTGAGATAAAAGAGACAAAATATGGAATAAGTAAATCTACGGATAAAAAATGTACAAATATAAATAAAAAAATGAGTAAAACACACAATAAAACAATATAAGATAGTACACTTAAAATATGATATAAATATTAAACTTTGTCACCTGAAAAAGTATTGTGAATTTGGATCCTTTTTTTTTTAACTATACATATGGGAAAAATCAGTTTAAGATTAAATAAAGAAATTATTCAAAATTAACCCTAAATTTAAAAATTAAATTCACCAAATAAAAGTATTGAAATTATGAATATATTTTGAATACACACAAATTACGCAATTTGATACATTTTGAAACAAAGTGAACATACCTTCATTTGGATAGTTTGATCATTTATTTCTATTCCTTTTTCCAACAGTTGTCCATCCATCATCATCACTATTTTCAGTTACTTTCAACTGTTCCATTCTTTTGCATGCAGTCTAATTTAAAATAAAAAAAATTTACTACTGCAATTAGGACTTGAAAGAAACAGAAGAAAAATGCTCTAAAAGGGCATAGGTTATTAGTTTTAAGGTTTTAATAATTGTTTAAATGCATTTAGATATATTTACTCAAAAGGGGAGCAGGTATTTAATACAGTAGTGACTTTGCAGAAAAAATTTCAAACATTTCACACTCAATGGCAATTTAATTAAAAATAATATGCAACAGCAGTTGCATATATTTTATTCAAATTACAAGGAAAAATACATAAAATTTAGAGCTGCATTTTCCAATTGAGGACATGAAAGCTTCGAGGAGATTCAATAGAAAAGAACTATATTTTGGAGGATCCATTATATAAAAATTAAGATTTTAGATAAATTATGAATAAAATAACTCAATAAAATAATAAAAATAAGGGCCTAAAAAGGTTAATTAAAAGATAGCCAAATTCCAAAAAATATGTGAGTGACAGAAAAATAAGTAAACAATATATTTCCATAGAAATTTCCAGAAGAAATCATTTATGCACCAAATCATTTAAGCAGTCAATCAATGACTCAGTTGTTAGTAAAAAAAATCATAATAAACAAGATATAGTATAAAGAGGTGATTTTGGACCAACTCAAACAAAATTTGAGACAAATATCCAATCAAATAAATCAAAATATCTGCCACAAAGACCTCATTAGTAAAGACTGTTCTATTTAATAACTTTAGACATGAATTTGTGCATGTTGTTGGAAAATAGCACATTAACTTTTTTATACTTTTCTGAAAGTAGACCTTTTCAAATTCTGTATTTAATAATAGACAAGAATTGTTTAACATTTCTTTTTAATAACCAATGCATAAATACTTTATCAATAATTTTTTTCTTTAGTTATTAGCTTTTAATATACTACAAATAAATATTTCACTTAGGAATTTAACATAATGTGTAGGGGTAGAGTCCACATACTTAAAGTAACAAGTAAAAAAAATTGGGAATATTTGAATTTAAAAGTGAAAGGACATTTATAAAAGTTTTTAGACAGTTTTACATTTCTATTTAATAATTATTGTAACGAAAATTATTTCTTCATAACTAAAAATTAACAAAACTTTTTCTTCACATTAGAAAAATATAATATGCATTTTGTACTTCTTCATCATTTTCTTGATTGAAATTGTTTGCAGAAGAATTGCGATTAGAGGCAACATTTACAGAATTCCTTTTCATTTCTTGAAATATTTCAGCATCAGGATTTGTTAAGGATAATGGGTACGCCTCACAAAACTTTACAGATATCTATAAGAAAGACATATTTTATTCATAATGAGAATTCCAAAATTTAATATAGTGGATTAAAAAAGTAAATAAAAAATTCTTGCAATATAATAAAATTATTTCTAAATAATGTATAGTCTATAAAACTAAAGTAAATACTTTAAGTTTGATATTTTTTAATACTTTTTGCAAAATGATTTCCCCTAAGCATGATTAATTCTGACAACTGATGTCATAGAATACTTTTAAACTCTTGCCACAATATCATTAAAATCACACAAGTATTTAAATATTTCAAACTTTAACTGTCATAAAATTAAAATTTTATCCAAAAAATCATACTTTAATGAAAAAATTTATAAAGAAATCTGGGATAAGCACATTTGTAAATTTATATAATTCAGAATGATATGGAAAAAAAAATTCTTCAACATTGTCAAATTTTTTTCATATTTTCAATTAAAAATTATTAAATAAATCATAACTATTCATGCATTTATATTCCGTAAGATATATTGAAACAAATATATCTTCTGCTGCTGTTTTTTACTTTTGCTCCAACTTTTGGGCTAAGTCATCAATGTTCAACGATGGTAGTAATCACCCCCATAATGTTCAAAATGGGCTCTATGAGAGAGAGATCAGACGACCTAACTGGCCAAAGAAATGTAGGGCAATCTAGAAGACAATTCATAACAAGATATGCTGTGCACAGTCAGGCATTATGGTGTTGAAACATCAGTCCTGGGTGTTGCAAAAATAACGGTAACACAACCAGTCATAGGATGTTGTCAATGTACCGCTATGCTATCAGTGTGCCAGATAAGACTGCCAAAGGGGACCTAAAATCAAAGCACACCATAACACCATGTTGTGGGCCAGTGTGTCATGCGATAATCAGGGCAGGATCCCCATGTTGCCCTGAACATCTCCAGACATATCTGCAGTTATTGTCAGAACACAGTTGTAAACAGGATTTGTCACTTAAGACTACACGTCCCTCAGTCAGCAAAGTTCCACGTTGATCAAGCCTGGAACCACTGCAATCAGACTTGATGGTGTACAGGTCTGAGAGGTAAGCAGCATAACAGTACAAGTATAAATACTGATCTCTTAGTCGTTTATGGAGGATCATGTTGGACACATGTGCTGGTATGATTATGATAATGACTAATCCTGTGTAATGACAACTGCTCCGTCTTCCCACACAGTTGTGGCCCTTTGTTGACCGCTGCTGTTTTGAAACCAATATCTGCCATTGCTGGCCCACTCTTGCCGACACTGTCTTATCGCCACATAGCTTCAACCCAGATATTGAGAAATTTGATTCGCTCAATCAGCCTTCAAACTAATTAAATCATCTCCTTCAAACTCTGACATCTGCTTGTCATGTGTACAAATCCTACAGCGAGGCATTGTTACAGCCAAAGTAAAATATCACATTCGAATTGCAGCAGAGATTTTGACAATCAGATCGAAAATCGCTCCTTATACACACCTGTTGAATGAGCAGTTCTGATGAGCTGGAGTTCCTGCTATCCATTCATTGAACAACAAATTTTAATCATTTACATGTTTGGTCCAAATGTCTTTACATACAAAATTTCATTACAATCAAGACAACTCATTCTTGTTTATATGTAAGTGTTATATAATATGCTTACAAAAAAATGTTTTCACACAAGTAGATTTTAAGCTAAATTTTTAAATACATGAATTTTAAGCACTATAAAAAATATCTACAAAATAACAAGGATAAGGCAGACAAAATTCAAAACAAATGTGTATAATTCTATTACTTCCTGTAAACTTCCATCCTCGAAATAAGTATCAAATTCATTCTCTAGCATTGTCCCAAGATATTCCTCAATATCTTCTGGTCTAACTCGGGCTGAAATACATAAAAATACAAAGAAACAATTAACAAGAAATAATATTCAATCACAAAATATTTTTCCTCTAAGTAAGGAAGATAATCATTAATGTGTTTTGGAAAAATGAGTACTAACATATAATACTCTTTTAATCAAATAAAAACACACCATGAAATCCTGTCAATATTATTTGTATTATCATTATGGTTTTGAAACATGTGCATGAACAGTTGGCCACTACTGGCTGCATATTGCGGCATTTGGTGACATAATTTGATTCGAAGAAATCAGTCAACAGTATAATACATGAGTACTGAAAAATAATTTATTTTTGAAAACATAAGTTTGGAAAATATTAGAAAATACAAAGGTAATCAAGATAACAAACTATTTAGTTAGCAAAAATGAAAAACACAACATTTATTGGAAAAAACAATTCTGTTACATACTTTGAATCTTCCTTCCCATCTCTACACAATATTTTCATACATTTAAACATTTATCATATTTATTCATAAGCTTCAGAATTCCCATTCCTTACTTTTCTGCTATTAGTGTATTAAGCCAGATGGTCCGTGCATTCTCCAACTTTTCATCTCCTTCAAAAAATTTACAGCAGAGAAAACTCTTACCATCTTTTCCCTCAGCTTTGGGAAAAGACGGCAATCATTCAGGGCAAAGTCCAGACTTTTGGCCTTTTGTTTGAATGCTGAACTCAAACAAGGCTTAATGAACTAGCAGAACAATATCTGAAGTTCATGAACAAATACAAAAAAAATGCTTAAGTGTAGAAAATAACTGTTTAGATAAGTGAAGGAAGCTTCAAGGTATGTAACAAAAAGTTTGTTTTTTTTCCTAATAAATATTGTGATTTTAATTTTTGTCACAAAACAGTCTTTATTTTCTGGATGACCCTTGTAAATTTTCAAGACTTGAAATCAATGAATTTCCAACACACTACCTTTTAAAAAGTTTAGCTAGGTAACAAGCAATTTCAGTTGATATGTTGGTAACACATACAGTGTATTTTTTTTTTTTTTTTGTCTTACTATTAGGGTTACTGTTCAAAAGTATTTCATTGAAGCAAATTAGAACTTAGATAATAAAAATGATGGATGGAATTTGTTAATTTACTATCAGTGGAAGCTGCGCAGCTGTCAAGTACCACTGGTGCTGAAAAGGAATTTTTACTATGACCTTAAAGTAGTAATGCACATGATCAAATGACTGCTTTCACACATGGCTCTTTTCCTTCAATTTAGAGCAAAGGGTTCCAAACTTTACCTAATGTTGGGTCCTTTAAAGCAAATGATTTTCTTCATAGATTCTTTTATATTTTTCTCCATAGCATACAGTATTTAATATGAATAATTGCATACACATAAAACCTGAAGATAACAATGAAACTAATATGAAGGAAGAATCAGAAAAAAGATTATTAAAATTATGGGGGGTTTTAAACTATTAGATGAATGTATCATACTTCTTCATGCAAATATATACAATTAAAATTGTTTAACACGAAACTGAGAAGACAGAAATATTTTTTCGTGTTAAAAGATATTGCAAATATATATATATACATATTCAACAGAAAAGCTTATTAGAGTACATTTTATTTAAATCGATATGTGTATATGCATGTATTTAATGAAAACCATTCAAACGCTTCCGTGATTTTCTGTCTTTTATTAATTAATGTAGACGCAGTAGAATGAGCATTACCAAAATCTTTTAAAATTTCTGTTTTTAATCAACAGCTTTAAGAAGCTCCATCTTCATTTTAAGCGAAATAGAAGTTTACTTTCCCTCTGAGCTTTTTGCCATTGTGTTTTCCAAAAAATGCTTCTAAAACAGAAAAATAATGCAAACCAAACTTGCTAATTTTTATTCACACTGTGATGTCGCCATCAAATTTCAAATCCAGCCGTTGAGAGATGAGATGCTTTTGTGTGGCATTTGAAAGGATGGAGGGTGAAAGTAGCTTAGATAAACAAAATTAGCTCTTGTCACAGGCTATTCTGAGGGTATTTTAAAACCAAGTTAGCCTCCTTTCTACGAAACATGTGAAGCGACCTCTTTTTTATTTCACACCCCTCTTAATGTAGCCTGTACTGATGGTGTTTTCCATATTTTCATTCCCAGAAGGGAAATCTTTTTGTATTTGCGATTTTCGTTACACACTAAGAGAAAAAAATGCATGAAAATACATAGTAATTTGTCCAGACAGTTGTATTATTTTGCATTAACCGATATTTCATCAAAAACATTTTCTCGTTAAACATATTTCTCTGTATTATATCTATATATATTAAAAAGAATGTTATTATTTAATTACAATACTTAAAAATTAGGCAAAATTTTAAAACAAAAAAATTTTCACCGACCCCTAGAATACTACATACCTCTTTAATACTTTTGTGGGCTCCCAAGAAGCCACCTGGACCCTATTGGGAATCCCTGGTTAACAGGTATTTATTTGCTCAAGGTGACTTGAACTATCTAATACTATCTAGTAACATATTTTTGTATCATATATTTTGCATTCTAATGTACTCAAATCAACAGTTTTATGAATATGAGTGACATTATTGATAATGGCATTTTTATTTCATTAATCCAAGAGACTGATTTAATGAGAAAAAAAAACCTAGACATTTAGAAACACTACTAAAAATGCTTGGCATAACATTTATTTAGAATTTCGCATCCACTTTGATCAGTTGGAAAAAATGAAATAAATTATTTTTAAGTCCATATTTTATCATGAATACATGCTAAAAAATATAGGGATTGAGAAAGGCAATTGTAATAAAATATTTAATAAAAAATGCAACAAAATTTAATTAAGTTATTTTTTAATTTCAAAAAACAAATGCATTATATTAATTTCTATACAACAATTAAAATAATCAATTTTGCTTTAACAAATCCAGAAAAACATTTATTTCTTTAAAAATTCAATTTAAAACTTATTTCTTGGTTTATATATGTATAATACTTTAACATTTAAAATTCTATTCTTGTACATTTTGATCTAAATAATAATGATGAATAACCTATTTTGAAATGCAAGTCTCATTTCATTTCACATTTAAGAATTAGACGTCGAACTTTTTGACAGATTTATTCTTGATTCCTCGAAAAAAATATCTTAACAGCTTACATGTGCCTTACCGAACATGCTTCTCCTTAAATACATTACTTCTAAAAATAACTAATATTTCCCTTCAGGAAAACACACGATTATATTTTTTCTGTTACATCTTTCCCTGTTTCTCCTTATTTTTGAATGCAGAAAGGGATAAATTTCTCTCATTAGTTCTCAGTAGTTTTCCTCATGCCTGTATTAACTCTCCTGATTTTAACCAAATACACGATGATTTGACCTATAATTTGCAAAATTAATACATGAACTAAAAAAGGATGATTTATTCAGAAAAAAAAAATATTTCTTTAATATTTTAATTATTTTAATATGGCTATATCTTTATTCCAAGTTAAAACAATATTATACAATCAAAAAAAAATTATAATAAGAAAAAAAATTTTCTTGGAACTTTAATAATGATTTTAATTTTAATTAACTAAAAAAATTTTGAAGATTAAGAAAAAGACTAAAGATTCCTTAAAACTCAAACAATGAACTCAAAATAAAAATTATAGAAAATGACCAAATAGTTTTTTAGTTTTTAATCATTGAGGCAATAATCAGACTTATATGTAAATTAACAAAGTCTATAATATATCAGTCAAAAGAACAAAGGATTATCAGAAACCGGAACCAAGTTATATTATTTATAATAAAGTAGTATTAGTAGTTAAATAACAGTATTACTAAAAGTGATTAATTTTGTTTAAGATTTAGAGAGAAATTTTAAGAGTTTTTTTAAGAAAAGAGAAGTTATTTTTATTATCACTGGTTAATTAATACTATCTGATAGAAATTTTTGTACCATTCAATTTCTAATTATAAATTCAATTATATTGCTTTTTAATATTTTCTTATGATTTTCTTTTTATACTTTTTACAGATGTTCTTAAATTATATTAGTACAGGTTTCTTTTAAATAAACTTTTTTTGAATAACCAGTAATCTGATTTTCAAGACCAATATTTTTTATAGAAATATTTCTTATAAAATTGATTGATCAATTATTTGGATAACTAAAACTTTTTTTAAAACATGGGAAATTCTCAAATGTAAAATATTTTTGGCATTTGTAAGATTTAACTAGAGACAGGAAAAAATGTCAAAATATGAGACTGTAAACAAAACAATATATATATGGCTTTTTAAACTATTCTAATTTAAATGAAAGCATTAAAAAATATTCTCTACAGTCAATTATTTCTAGTTAATTAATTTGAAGATGAAAATAGACTATGTATACTAGTTAACTTGTAGGAATGACATAAATTTTTCTGTCGTGTGTGTGAATGTTAAGATTTCTTTAAACACAGAAATAGTAAACTTTTCATGACAAAAAAAAACCCATCATGCGTGTAACTGGCCGCATAAATAAAGAAAAAAATTATAAGGCTTTCAAAAATATACAATACTTACATAATATAGCAATTACCTCATAAATAAATTAAAATATTTATTAGTTTTTGACTAGGCAATTTCAATATAATGCATAACTTAGGTACCAGATATAAATCAAAGAGCTGTGATAAAAGGCAGGTGATTGTTTTTGAACCTATAGCTATTTCTAATTCGAAATATACTGATTACATTCATTGCAGAATGTTTATGCCTGTTGTATATTAGAAAATGTGAGCTTCTTGGAGGTAATATATTATACTCCTTAACCTGTTGCTCCTCAAAATAAACCTTACATGTTTACAGGAAAGCTACAAAGTATTCACTGAATATATATTGTTTTACTTTGAATTTGAAAAGCATTAAATAATTCAATGAACTGATGTAAAGCCATGCATTTAAATGGTACACAGGTACCATGTTCACTAAAAAATAATATAAGCACATTTTTTTCAAGAATCTTGCAAGCTCATTTTAAAAGTTGAGTCAAGGTGAAAATAGACAGAACAAAAATATTTATATACATTAAAATATAGAAATAAACACAAATTAACATGGCTACACTATTTGTTGAAACACAGAGTTCATGCGTGGTTGCAGTGAAGCAACATAGTTAGTTTCCACAACATAATGCATTTTGGTGCTTCCATTTTGCTGGCATGGGTAATAATGTCTCCAAAAATTATACAAACCAATACCAAACAAAATGTTCAAGCTGGTAATCTTTTACCACTACATTTTCAAAACAAGTCACAGCCTTTATTTTTTCTTTTTTACATCAGTAATGTCTTTTTCCAAATACATCAAAAAAATAGATGAAACACCAATGAAAATTTGGGATTTGGCCAGATATTGTGTGTCGTCCCAGATAAAGTCTGCCTGGCAAGATTTGCAGTGGCAAAATGGAAAAGAACCTGCATTTCCTAACTTCAGCAAGTTCTACTAACATGTTTGTGATAATAACACAGATATAAAGTGATGGTGATAATTCACAAGTACTAAATAAATGTACAAATTTGAATAAAAGTATCTGGTATTAGTCTGTTAGATTGGAAATATAAATCAAAGCCAAAAACTTTTTAATGTATGAAATTCAGTAAAAATTACTCTAAAAAAACTAAATAAATAAAGTAGGTAACTTATAACAGAGGTGGGAAATCTGCAGCCTCCATGAGTTTCTTGTTCAGCTTTCATACAAAAGCTAGTACATGTATTAATTAATATAGATTATAAAAAATTTTAAATCAATGGAACTAAGTAAAGAACAGCATGAATGTATGTATGTTTCAATGACTATTTGTCAGAACGCCCAGTGGTACATTTCAAATGTTAGAACATCACTTAGTGCAACATAGCAACACTACCATCCTGCGAGATAAGATCCTGTTATAATATCTCTACACAAAAACTATTTTCTTACTATTATTGTAGTAACTGATTCCAGGAATGTTAAAACGTATTTTTTTGCATGAATGGCACTTAAATATTAATGAAATGTTTTATTATAAGTTCCTGTTGACTGAAATACAACAATTATGTACTAAAAAAGACACTTGTAGCTTATCTTAAGTAAATCTGGTAATGTATTATTAACAGACTTGTCTCATGTAGCTAACAGCCGGCGTGAAAATCTAGTAATTGTGTTACTTATACTGTGGTTTTACTAGTACTTTGTGTTATTGTATCTCTAACAAGTAGAGAAATTATTTAATATTCATTCCTAATGTGAATACAAAAATATTCTATATTGTAACTTTTTCTGTCAAATAATAAATAAATAAGAATTCTTTTTTTTTTGTAATATTTCTATATAATACACCAAATTGTCAAAATTGTACAAAAACTATAATAATTTCATAAAATTCGCATTTTTAAGTACATTAACCCGTGTGGCCTCCTTTATTACTACCTAATTTACATGTGGCCTCTAATGG
The DNA here is from genome assembly GCA_019973955.1 of Trichonephila inaurata madagascariensis. NCBI lineage: Eukaryota > Metazoa > Arthropoda > Arachnida > Araneae > Nephilidae > Trichonephila > Trichonephila inaurata. Next base: position 258,410 of record BMAV01027619.1, read on the forward strand.
TAAAAAAAAAGGTTCCCTACCTCTGACATATAAGATGAAATCTTAAATTATGTAGCTATAAAGAATTGCTAGATTAGTTTTTCTGTGGACAATGAAAAGATAAATAAGAATTTTAAAAAAGATTACCACTGTAAGATTTGAAATAATTTTCTATTTCATTTCCCATCCATTGCTCTTTTTCTTTAGCATAGACTCCACCCATTCCCTGAAGTAAAGCTTCCTATCAAATGAGAACAATAAAATAATAAATATTGTATTCATAGTCACAAGATAAAGAAAATTTGGTATTTAACGTATTATCGCAACAATCACCAACGTTCAAGATAACTCGCCAAGTTGGCAACCCCATTTTTGCATGTGTCATATGGGCTGAATTGACAATCATTTGCTTCAATTCATATAATGTCGCCAAAAGGTTGTAATAATACTTAAACATAGAAAATTTTACTTTATACGTCAATAACCACCAAGATATTATACATGCTTTAAAAAATTATCAAATATATTTTTATCACACAAAATTCCAATTGCTGCTCATTTACAAAGAACTATTTCACTTCACAATCAACTTAAGCAAGAAATCAAAACTGCAGCATTATAATCAACAATCACATAACATAATAATATATAGCAAAAATATTCAAATTTTCCTTAGTTAAGAAAAGAAAAAAAATGTTTTACAAAAAACCCATTTGCTTTCAGATCAGTAAAAGCTAGAAACTGAAATGGGAGAAGCATTTTGTCTTATAAAATAAATATATTATAATTTTTTTCTCACCTGGAACTGATAGCCAAAGAAAAACTAGATCTTACAAATAAATTAAAGAATTAATGCAAGAAATATTTTATTTTCTGCTAGAGTATAAAATTATTTTATATATACTGTTCATGTATAACAGTTAAATAATGGTCAGTTCACACATAAATGAAAGACACATGTAGATGTAGGTACTAATTGTAAATCCAAAATGAGTGGAATAGTGTAAAAAATCTAGAAATGATTTAAAATATATGCAATATCATGAAATTTATTATTTTTTTTAACTATTTGTATTCTTTCAGAAGAATGTTTAAGGGCCTAAAAGATTAATGCACAATTCACACTCAGATAATAAGTCATTAATATATTCATATTTAAAAGAATTCATATAAAGTACTTTTATAAAACTCCTCAAACATTGTGAACTATTTTTTTATAATGGGTTATGTTAAGAAAACATGTCTTTTAAAAAGACCTAATTTTCTTAAAACACATGGATGGAAATGTTTGGTACTTATGTATTATCACAAAAATCACCAATTCTATTAATAACTCTCCAAGTTGGCAACCCCGATTTCCTATGTGCCGCACGCATTGAATTGGCATCCATATGCTTCATTTCATATAATATTGCCAATAGGTTGCAATAATACATAAGTAACAATTTTTTTTAAAAAAGTATCAAGCAAGCCTTTTTTTATTAAAAAAAAATGTTCTTCAACAAATTTAAAACTAATTTTTAATGCACAAATAAGTAAACAAAATAAATAAGGTATACTGAGATAAACAGAAATACATAAAGCTCTCAAAGATCAATTAAAAATTGAATGGATTACATGACTGACACCAACGAGAGCTATATCAACATTGCACTATGTAGTTACTGAGGGATATTGGCGATGGACTTCGCAATTTTGAATCAAAGGCCAGGTGACGAGGATGACACTCGAGAGTCGGCACTACCTTCCTAACTTCCACAAGACATCAACAGGAAGATATTTGAGTCAAAACAGATTTAATATTATTTGCCCATCCACTGCATGTCTAAAGCGGCACAAGGCTTAAACTCATGATACGCCAGTCATAAGTGCACGACCTTGACCACCAGGCTACTGCAGCTACAAGACTGACACTAGAGAACCTATCTTGCTCAATAATTACACATTTCAAATAAAATTTTTATAACTCTTATAAGTTCAAATAATAATCTAAGGAAGCATTAAGTTTCAAATCTGAAACTAGGTTCTCAGTTAAAAAAAACTCTATAACAGGTTAGATTTTGCTTGAATACTACAAGGCCTTAAAATTTCAAAGGTATAAAAGATAACACATTTGTATAAATAAATAGGTTCTAATATATAAATAATAGACAACAACATGAAAAAAAAACATTCCGGCATGACTTAGGAAATACATTAAAAATATATGTAGTACATCTTTTAAACAAGTTGTAATTCGGGAAATATTTTTTAAAGAAACTGTTTAATATTTTATCAAAAAAAATTATCCAATTACGATAATTTTATTCTTATTTTCAGTTTCTTGTAATTATTTGTGAAAACCTTTACTCAAAGATACTTGACATATATGCATAGCTCATTTTCTTTTACCTCTACTCTTTCTTTACCTTCCCCATATAATTAATTAATGTTAGTCATTTTATGTCACATTTCCAGTGCCAAGAAATTTCTTGGTAATTACGTATTAACATCACAGCAGCCAAAATTGTGCCATATGAATCATGTCATGATACCATAACTGAAAAAAGAACAGTAAAGGAAAAAAAAAGATTCTTCCTCGTGTGTTTTACATGACAAAAACCATTAGTGCAGTGAAATTTTGTTGGAAGATGACATGTTTCATGAGGTGCAAATTTGGCAGCAAAGACGTTAAAATGTAAGTAATCTTTTCTACATGTGCTGTTTGATGGCAACTACCTTTCACAAATATTGGAATTCTTTTTTTTTACAATTCCAATCGGTATTGTACTTCAAACACTTTAATTTGAAATTACACATATATATTCTAACATATCTCTCTTTAACATTTTATTTCACTCAAATGATAGAAATAAAATCAGATTAAGCTATCTTCAATCTCATAATAGTTCTTTCCAATCATTTTTCAAAGTTGAAATTTGTCATATAACCTTAGAAAAAAATGATTTGTTAAAAGTATATGGAAAAATAAACCAAATTTTTAATAGGCATAACAGTTAAGAAAATTGTGCCTCAAAATTTTTAATGAATTGAAAACGACAAAGGTTGATTAAAAAATCAGTGGATTCTTTTATGTATCAGTTCATATCTTTGAAAGATTTTTTTCACAGTAATATTTTTCTGATTGCAAAACACATGTTTTGCAATTATTAGCATCCCTGGTAAATTACAGTTTTTCATTAAAAATCATTAATTATTGAATGTTTTTATATATATATACTTTTTCCTATTCTTTTAAAATGCCAGTTCTTCATAAGTTTTTGTGAGCTTCTGTTGACAAAACTTGTGATTAAGCTCCACAAGCGTTAGTAGTTAGAACACCGGACTCCGGACCGGAAGGCCTGGGTTCGATGCCCGTACCGCCAAATACCCTCCGAGTACAAGCAGAGTACTTGCTCGTTAAATCAGTGGGTCCGAAAGTCTTGTGGGCTGAATCACGAGTGCAGGGAACTGGAGAAAATTTCCCTCCAATTCAGTTCCATGCCTAAATTGTGGAGGTGGAGATAGGTAGTGTCGTCATCTATTGTCCCTTCGGGAAAGGCTAAGGCCAATGACAGGCGTGCATCTAGCCCATTGCCACGATGAATTTCATGGACCTCTATCTGACTATGTCAGACAGGTGGCATGAGCAACAACAACATTTTTAGTTATAAAAGTATGTGATTAGATTTAACTATACTGTACCTCTTAAAAACTTTTTGGCACTTAGTAATATCACAACCAATAGGTGACATTATATGAAACAAAGGACATAGTTGCCAATTCAGCGTGTATGACACATAGGAAATTGCGATTGCCAACTTGGCGAGTTATTACCAGAGTTGGCAATTGTTGTGATAATATGCACAAACCAAATATTTTTTCATAAATAAATATTTGTTTTTAAAATATCTGTTTTGTTGTAACATGTATCCTCTGTGGACTAACATCCATGTCATCTACTTAAATTGAATTTATTGAAAAGATAGTTAATAGATAGAATTACAATATCATATAAATTGTTAAGATGAACACTATTAATGAATACAATCCCTGAGACAAAATGAAGCTTTGAATCCAAATATTTCAATTAAATCTGAATCCTTTTAAATTAGAGCAATATTTTAAATTTATAATTTAATTTGTAGAAGATATTTAATGCATTTTAATTCATGAATTGAGTACTGCTTATACGAATTTGGGTGAAATTGTCGAATCGGCCGCTTCTCTGCCAAATTTAGAAAAATCTCGTATTTGGCGCGTTTTTGTCAAAAACGACTTCTCCTTCACTGGAGAACAAATTCAGAAGGGTTACCAGATTTAGCGCATTTATCAATTTGGCGAGAAACACTTGGCGTGAGAAGCGGCCGATTCGACAAATCAACCGGAATTTGAAATAAAATATGTGTAAGAAATGTATGAATTTTGAATACCCTTTGCATATTTTATACACTTACAGCGGTCAAAATAAGTATTCAACATGAAACGATTTCTGCGAATATTGACTTTAAACACCTTAATAAGCAACAACAACAAAACCATGTTTCGTTATTTGTTGTTAACAGTTCAGTTTTTAATGTAGAAGATTTTGTACTTACAAAAACAAAAAAAAGCAAAAAAAAATTCACCATTATAATTTTTAAAAGTAGTTTGGCATTTTTATACCAAGCAAAAATACCGTTCAGTGTGGTTGCAAATTTTTGTAATTCAAAGCATTTAGAGTATTTCTGAGGGTATTTAGAAGGTTTTATTTAAGCAATGAGCAAGATGGGCCTAAAACAAGGAGAGTTATCTGTGGAAATTAAAAATTTAATCATAATGCACACTTTAAAAATTGGTTATCTGAAAACAAAATTTTGGCTATTGTAAATAGACCAAGAACAAGTGTGCACTATATAATTAAAAAGTATAAAGAGCAAAATTCAGTTGATAACATGCCAAGACTTGGTCGACCCAAAAATTTTCTGAAGCGGTGGGACAATGGCTTGTATGTCAAATTAAAACGGACCCCAAAACCAATGCATTAAATTTAGCAAAAGTTATCAAGGATTGTTTGGATGTAGACGTTATACCCCAAACTGTTACAAATTACCTGCATAACAATGGATTTAAGGCTAGAATTTCTCAAAAGAAGCCATATACAGTTGACAAAATAATTATTTGTACACCACTTTTTTTTTTGTTTTTGATGAAATAAATACCCATATTTTAGTTGCGAATTAATCATGCACTTCTTTAATACATCTAATTGTTGTATGCAAATTATTTTCTTTTTAAGTGTAAAAGTAAATTGTAATCTGGAAAAGTGTGAAAAATCGTTGCAAAAAGAGTATTTGTACAGAATTCTTTTGGTATAAGTATGGCAAAAGTTTTGATTAAACGTTTTAGATTCAACTTAGTTTTTCATACATTTTTCTTAGTTTATCAATAATATTTAAATAGTTTCAGATTATATTTAAATTTACAGATATAATCTTGAAAATGGCTCCTAAAACCAAAGAAATTTCTTTAGATATGAGAAAACATATTACAGAGCTCCATAAAGAGGGAAAATCTTTCCAGGAAATAGGAAAAATTTTAAAACTATCATTTACAACCATTGGTTACATCGTAAAAAAAGTATTTAGAGACCGGTAGTGTTGAAAAGTGGTCCGAGTAAATTGACTTCAAAAGCTAAATGAATGATTGTAAGGTCAGCAACAAATAAACCAATGACATCAGCTCAAAATATTGCAAATGAACTTCTGTCATGTAACGTTTCAGTGTCTGCTCAGACAGACAGAAATGTACTACACAGCACTGGTCTGAAAGCCAGAACTCCCAGAAAGAAACCTTATATTAGTGAAGTAAACAGGAAAAGACGTTTAGAGTTTGCCATGAAGTACAAAAATAAGCCCATGGATTTTTCGAAAAAGGTTATTTTTTCTGATGAGAGAAAGTTTTCGAGATTTTTACACCACCAAGTACTCAAAAAATTTGGAGAAAAAAATAAAACAGCTCTTGAACCCAGAAATGTACTTCCCACTTTAAAACATGGTGGCAGAAATGTTATGGTGTGAGGATGTGTAGCTCATAATGGAGCGGGTAACTTAGCATTTATTGACAGTAAAATGAATGCTTTAGCTTATTTTGATGTGTTGCGACATAATTTGTTAGATAGTGCTAAGAAATTGAGCATGGAGAACACTTTTATATTCCAACAAGACAATGACCTGAAGCACACCACTATAGTTATTAAGACCTGGTTGCTTTATCATGCTCCAAGGCGACTTGAAACACCTTCACAATCTCCAGATCTTAATCCTATAGAAAACTTACGGATGCATTTGGACACTGCAGTTCGGAAAAAAAATGTAACAAGTAAAGAGAACTTAAAAGAAAAACTTCAAGAAGTTTGGAACTCCATTGACATAGAAATCACAAAGAAATTAATTGAGTCAATGCCAAGGCATCTTGAAGCAGTTATAAAAAAGCCAATGGACTGTTTACAAAGTATTGAAATTTCATTACATTGTTACATATGTTTTGTTAATGTTTACTAAGCAAGTGTACAAATAATCTTTTGTATAATTTTTTTAAAAAAAAAATTCACTTATTTGAAATAAATGCTTATTTTATTTTTTATTGTGAAAGAATCTTATTTTTTAAAACAATTTAAATGTACCTCAATAACTTTTAGTTATATTAATTTATTTTTGAAGAACATGCAAACTTTTAAGTGTACAAATAAACATTTTGCCAACTGTATATCCAAAAAGAACCGAGTGCAAAGACTGGAATTTCCTAGAAAATATACAAACATGCCAGCAGAATTCTGGCACCATGTAATTTTTGTAGATGTGAGTAAATTTAATCTTTTTGGATGCCATGGCAAAATTGCAGTGTACAGAAAACACAATACTGAGTTGGAAGAACGAAATGTGGTGTCCAGAGTAAAACATGGAGGAGGAGGTATAATGGCTTAGGAGTGTATGGCTGCTTCAGGAGTGGGAATTGTTGTCGAAATTAACAGCATAATGGACCACTGTATTACATACAGATTTTAAAAGAAAATTTGGGTGCCAGTGCTGAAAAACTGGGAATTGAGGAGGACTACCAGTTTTACAAAGAAAATGACCCAAAACACTCTGCTCACAATACAAGGCTTTGGCTGCTATACAAATGCCCAAAATTTATAAAAACACTCACTCAATGTCCAGACCTCAACCCAATTGACCTCAACCCAAAAAAGATTAAGAGTGCCATTTTTCAACAAATGTCAAATGGAAGAGATCCTTAGAGAGGAATGGGCAAAAATTGACCAAGAGGTAGTAGAAAATTTGGTTGAATAGATATCGCAGTATTTAAAAGTCATCCGTTGGAGCGGAAGAGCAACTAGATATTAGTTTGGTTAAAGTGTAGTATACCAAAAGTGTAATATAAAGTGTAATAGCCACTTGGTGCAATCCTTTCCTTTTGGCGACTAAAAGCGGTCGCCAAGGTACTTTTTTCGAAATTATTTATTATAGAATGAATTCGATATCTCTCCATGACATTTAGATAATAATCACCAAATCCGAAGAAAAATCGCCAAATACAAAGTGCTCCCTATACTGCACTTGATCCATTAGGAGGTTGAATTATTTTCATTTATTTTCATGTCTTGTCGAATACTTTTTTTGTTTAACAGCCTTTGAATGAAATAATGATCATTTTGTTAATTGCTTACATTTTAATGCATTGCAAAAGATGTTGCATTTAATAATTTTAGGTTTAAAATCAATAAAAATTTTATATACAGCTTTTATTAATTAATTCAATTTTATGCAGAAATCTTCACATGTCAAATACTTATTTTGACCACTGTATTTCATAAAAGTAATTTCAAAAAAAAGATTACTATCTTACCCGAAATCCAACCCATTTTTTAAAAATATACCGAACATAGCTTAGAAAAATGCTGTCTTGTTCCATTAGCTAAAATTTGGATTATAAATTAGATGTAAAATATGTTTTTGTTTTTCCACGTGTTTTTGCTTTTACTTTGTTACACTATCTAGGCAGATTAGACATATGATAAAGAGGAAACGTTATACTGAATTTTCATAATGGCAATGCAAAAAGAGTGTCGATTGAGACAGTTCAAATGCACCCAGACAAATATTTTAATGCAATGCTAGCGCCATCTGATACGCAATATGAAACTAAAATAATTGAATAGCTTTACTATTTTTATCGCTGTATTAATCGAACGATTTTTGCTGAAGTTCTTATTGTTTTTATTTATATTTTGGATAATTTTTACTTTTGGTTTCTTGTTTGTTTGTTTCTTTCTTTTTTGGCTTTATTTTGTTAATTGTTTATTATTTTCCTTGTTATTTTAATTAGTCAAATTTGTTTTAAATTTTCTGTAATCAACTTTTTCATACTTATCGTTATCTTATGGAGGCTGAAATGAATATGTATAGTAGAGACAGTTTGCTCATTTTGTGATCAAGCCTTCAGTCGCCCTTTCTGTTTGAAAGGCATTTAAAAAATGTTCATGTTCATCAACAGTGTGATTTAAATGGAGAGATTTTGAAAGAATTCAGCTAACTAACTAAAATTAGATGATCGCGGGTGTCTGTTTCCAGAAGGATGGGAGAAAAAGGAAGACCGTATGACGGAGGAAATATCAAATCCAGAGAACTCCCCCGAAGATGGGAAGGGATGAACGTACCCCCAAGCACAGCATTCTATCGAAGCAGAACTCCGGCGGGGCGAAAGGGAGAAGCGCAGGAAGGGAAAACGGGACGGCCAGAGGCAGTCAATCAATTCGGTGACAGTTCACCACAAGAACTCAGAAGGAAAGATGCAATGCAACGAAGCTGCTTGTATTGTTTAATAGTGTGAGGAGAGTGTAAGTGTTGTGTTATGGGGGGGCGAAGCGAGTTTCTCCACTTAGTTGAAGAGTATGCATATTTAATTTTAGGATGAGGATACGTAAACAATATTTAGAAAGTTTCGATAATTGATTGTCAGTGAGATTCACAGATTTAAAATACATTTGGAAAGTTTAGTGATGTAATTAGAAATCGGCTCCATGTGTAGGTCGCTGTGAATAACGTCATTTTAAACGTACCAAGGTGCGTTTGTCATGACGCGGAGTATTTTGTTTTGAATTACTTGAATATTTTTCATGTGGGTGGCAGCTGCCGCTCTCCAGACCGGGCACCGTACGTGATCACTGGGCGCAAGATTTATTTGTATAAGATTACTTTATTTTCTAGGGATAGAGGTGACCTTCTCCCGACAATGGTGTTGCGAAATGCGAAACTCCCATCTGTATTTCCTGCCTTGCGCAAGCCCGCACGGAATGAAATGAAGTGTGAAATGATGTCATGTTTTTTTTCCTCTGTTAACTGTTTTATTGTTCGCGCGTTATGTGTTCTTTTCGTTTTTGTCGCGTAGTCATTATGTAACTAAATATATATATATGTTTAAAATTAAAAATAGATGAGTGTATGTCAAGATTAGGACTCTTCATTTGATTCATTGTGATTTATTATGCCTCCCCCGAACGAAAAAAGATAAAAAGATCACGGATTTTTAAAGAAGGTAAAGCCCAATTTACTTTACCTCAAAATGAATACCTATATTTAGGTATAATAATATTGCTTTGGGACACACATTATTTGGCATCCCTGGTGAGATCTGAATTGTTTTGAAACAGAGTTAGAATTTAGTAGCTATTAGTTTAATAATAATGGATCAATTAAAAGTTGAGAACGCCGCTTAGAAGGCTTTCACGCGCGTCGCTAACTTGCTTGAGAACAACTTGAACGAAGATAAAAATATTGATGAAATCGAAATTTTATTTGCGCAGTTGGAGGGAAAATGGAACGAACTTTAGTGTAAAGGAAAAGGAATTTCAAAATATTCTTTTGAATGATGAGAAGTGTTCTCAAAGAAACTTTCGATAAAGGAATACGAAAGCTTTAGTTTGTACGAAAGGCTGAGAGATTTATTAAATTGAAAAACTAAAGTTCAAAAAAAATTTTGAAGAATGTCGAAATGGAAAGTCAATTCTCAACTAGTCGAAAGTCCGTTAAAACGTGGAAATTTAAGCTACCTAAAATAGAATTTAAATTGTTTGGGAGATATTAAAGAATGGTTGGCCTTTTGGGCTCAGTTTCAGAAAAATACACAATGACGAAGAAATCGCGAATGAAGATAAATATCACTATTTATTGCAGGCGACATTAAAAGGTTCAAGGGCGCGAGAAATTGTTGAATCCTATCCTACCACTGGTGATAGTTATGAAAAACGTCATCGAATGTTTAAAGGCACGTTTCGGCCGGACTGACATGTTAATTCCTTGAAGTTTATATTAGAGAAGTTCTTTCACTAATGATGAATAATGCAATGAGTGCTGGTTCTAAAATACCGCTTTTAAGTTGTATGACAAAAATAGAAACTTATATTTGAGATCTTTAAATATGTTAGGCGTTTCTAGTGCAAATTATTCTTCTATTTTTGTATATCCTTTTAATTGAATCTTGCCTTACCAGTCGATATATTAAGAAAGTCTGGGAAAGAAATTATAACTCAATGTGCTGGATATCTAATCCGAATGAAGAAAATAATAAATTAGACGCGCTTATGAAATTTCTTTTGAGGCAGGAAAGTGAAGAAAAGGTGCGGTTAGCTCGGAAGCGGGTTTAACCTTGAACTAGATAATATAAACAAATGTACTCCGCGTCATCAAGGCGGAAAGAATTCGACAGCTGCAGAGTTTATAACCTTCTGAAAATAAAAAAGAATCTTGTATATCTGGCGGTAAATTACATTTTAGCAACCATTGCAGATATGCCTTCATAATTTATCGTATGATGAGAAAAGCGGATATTGATGAAAAAGGCCGCTTGTTTTCGATGTTTTGCAGTCAAACACGTTTTTCGTTTCCCTTTTGTAGAGCGAAAGTACCTGACTTGCGAATTTTGTGGTAAATCTCATTATAAGGTCATGTGTCCTGAAATATGTATTAATGAAAATTCGAAAAACCCACGTCAGGAAGAAAAAGTAGAAAAACGAAAAATGGAAGAGATCCGACTCTCTCCAACGCAACACCCATTCGCAAAGTTCTTTTGCAAACACTCGTTGTTCGTCTAAGGGGTGAAAATAAAATGAAATATATAAGGGTTCTAATTGATTCTGCGTAGTAGTAAATCATACTTGACTAATTTCGCCATTAAAGAAATGAGATATGAATGCATTGCTGGAAGAGAATTTGACACATAGTTTATCTGGCGGTGGTAAAGAGACGGCAGAAACCCACAAAAGATATTTGATTTTAAGTGACTTTTTCTGATAAATACCACAAGTTGTAATTTCGAAGTGTTGAATCAAGAAATAATTTGTTCTGGAATTCCGAGAATACCACGGGTAATTTTATTAAGGAAATTAAGAAACATAAAAATTTTTCTGTCTGATTTAAATAGCCAAGTAGACTTGCTGTATCAATTTTCTCCTGATGAAATTCATGGATTAATTGGGGCTGATGTTTTAGGTAAATTATATGCAGGAAACATAAAACAATTAAAGTCTGACCTAGTTTTGGTGGAAACTCGACTTGGGTGGACATTAATGAGAAAACAGACGCAGGAGAATCTTACAGACAGCACGAATAGCGCCGTTCTTCATGTAAAACGACGCTAAAATTTCCGACTTATGGCGACTAGATACACTCGGAATCTTAGACCCAGGAGAGAAAGGAACTAGGTAAGAACTTGAGAAGGTCAGTAGAAGAACATTTCAACAGAAGTGTGAAAATGGATTCCGGATGGAAGATATGTTGTTAGTCTCCCCATGGATAAGCAAAGGGCCATCCTCCCTTACCCACGTGCAGAAATCTAGCTGAAAGAAGGTTGAAAATTGTATTAATTCCTTGAAGAAGACCGGAAACTTAGAAGCATACGAAGGAGTTTTCAGTGAATGGCTTCAAGAAGGAGTCATAGAAGAAGTGAAGAACTACTGCAACGATAAAAGTGACCATTACTTACCTCATAGGGCAGTAATTAAGGAAAATTCCACTACAAGAGTACGACCTGTTTTGACGGATCAGTTGGTGGTGTTACCCGCCTTCTATCAAATCATTGTTTAGAAAAAAGGACCAAACACTGTCGAACTCATTCCAGCCATCATGAATAGATTTCGATTTAAGAAAAATAGGCGTTGTTGCAGACATTCGTAGAGCATTTTGCAGATTGGTCTGAGTGAATTGATAGACCTTATCTAAAAATTTTATGGTGGGGAGTGAAGGATCCAGCTAAACCCAAAAGTTTTTCAGCATCGAGGGTTGTTTTCGGGCTTCTTTGTTCTCCTTATCTATTGGGAGCAAACAATCTGATTTCATCTGCAGAACGTTCCTCGCTGCAATTTGAAAAACAGCAACTCTGTTGTTAGAATCATTTTTACGTAGATAACTGTGTTACCAGTGTGGACGACCAAGGAAGAACTTGAGAAATTTGTCGAGGAACTAAAACAATCCTTAGCACCGCTAAATTTGAACTTCGAGGGTGGGAGCACAGTTCACAGTGACCCAGAATGTTACGACCTTTTACCACCAGAAGGAAAAAGCATTTCAGTTCTGGGGCTTAGGTGGCATTTAAAGACTGATTCTCTTACGATAGATTTACGAGATTGTGTTGAAGACGATACACCTGTGACAAAAGGAAAAAATTTTGTCAACCGTCCATAAGATTTTTGACCCCTCTTGGTTTCACTCTTGTCCTGTTACGTTGGGTCCAAAAGGTCCTCCTTCGTCGCTGGAAATTAAAAGTGTCATGGGACATCACTGCGGGAACTCCCGCCTCAATTAGTAAAAAATTTGAAAGATGGCGAAAAAGAAGAACCGTCTGCTTTCAAATAAAATAGAAATTCCACGATGTCTTATTCCCGGAAGGAATGCACCGAAATTTAACATTTCACGTTTTCTGCGATGCGAGGAGATAGCATATGCCGTTTGTGTATTTTAAGATGCGAGAGTGAAAATTCAACGACCTGTCAACTTATACAGGCAAGATGCAGAGTTGCTCCAATGAAGTCTCTGTCCATTCCGAGACTGGAACTCCTTGCATGCAGTATCGGAGCTAGATTATCCCAGAGTGTTAGTAGTGATATGAAACTGGAAAATTTGCCTAAAATTTTTTGGTCAGACTCGGCAGATGCTTTATATTGATCAAAGGAACTGGAAACCTGGCCTTTTGTTTATAACAGAGTCAAAGAAATTCGTTCGTTGACAAACACTGAAGACCGGTACCACGTTCCGGGACCATTGAATGCAGGCTGACCTTCCCTTCGTGGTTGCAGTGTTGAAACTCTAGCGATGTCAAGATGGTGGGAAGGTATGGATTGGTTAAAAAGACCTCCAGAAGAATGGCCGAAGTCTAACGTAACTCCTGATTTTGATATTATAAATTCTGAAAAAGGAAGACTGTCATCAGCGCCAAGTAACCATGAGGGGAGCCTCTGAGGAAAATATTATAACCGATTTTCCCTGTACGACAGACTCTAAGAGTTACTGTATATGGATGTATCGATTTTTTACTAACTGTAAAATTGAAAAGAGTAACCGAATTATTGGAGTTTTGACACTGGAAGAGATGAATAGGGCAGAAATCGCAGTATTGAAAATTGTACAGAAAGAATCCTTTTCAGGAAACTGATAAAACGTTTAAAGCAAGTAATTCAGTGTTACGTTGATCCAAACGGTATTCTGAAAGTAAAGACTCGAATTTTAATGAGAAAAGATACAAGAGATTTTCTATATCCGACAATATTACCTTCGAGGCATCCAGTTGTAGAAAAAATTATTCGAACCAGACATGAAAAATTAAACCATGCTGGAATTCAAATTGTGATGTGCAATTTAAGAGAAGAATTTTGGATTCTTAAATATCGGAAAACTGTAAAAAAATGTAATTATAACCTGTGTGCGATGTAGACGATTTAATTTGAGACCTAAACCTATCGTCGAAGCACCTCTTCCTGAAGATCGCGTAAAAAGAGAGGCTGCAGTTTTCGTGTCGTAGGAATAGATTACGCAGGTCCATTGATTTTAAGGGATAGTAAGAAAGTTTGATTGTTATATTTACATGCGCTATTTACAGAGCTATCCATTTAGAGTTAGCTACATCTTTTATCTACAGAAAACTTTTTTGCAGACTCTCCTTAGATTTATTGCTCGAAGGGGTCGACCTTCTATAATATACTGTGACAATGGCTCTAATTTTACCGGCGCTGAAAATTTATCACTGAAGAAAATCGATTGGAACGTTATTTTCAATACAGGATCTCAAAAGATTATTTGAAATTTAATCCCCTCCATCTGCACCATGGTGGGTGGATGGTGGGAACGTTTGATCGGAATTATAAAAAGGAATTTTACGAAAGGTCTTAGGAAAAAGTTCACTTAATTTAGAAAGAGATGAAACACCACATTCGTGACACAGAAAATATAATTAACCAGCGGCCTTGACCTATGTTTCAGATGACGTGAATGACTTGACTCCACTTACTCCTTCCATGTTCTTGCATGACCTAAACAAGAAGGAATTCCAGATCTTGATACTAGACCCTATCGTTAAATAAAAGGCATGCTTACAGACAAACGAGTGAAGCAAGACTTACGAAAAAGATTTCGCACAGAAATATTTGGGCCAATTTTTACGTCAGTCGTCGAAATTTGATAAAAATCAGAAACCCTTCCCTAAATTGGTGATATTGTATAGTTTCTAGTGACAATACCAAGAGGATTGAATGGCCTCTAGCTGCAGTTATGGAACTCTATCCGTCCAAAGATGGAAGTATCAGGACTGGTAAAAGTAAAATGAAAAGTGGAGAATTTCTACGCCCTGTAATTCGATTAATACCCCTTGAAGTGACTCAAAAGCTGATCCGGTAAACCTCCAGTAGACCGAATTTTTCCTACGAATGAACCGACCGTCCAAACTGGACTGGTAAAGAGTGTTCTTCAGAGACTATTCGATGAGCCAGATGTCCAAAGGACTGTTAATGCACTCTTTCTTCAGAGACTGTTCCTGAGAAACGATCCCGATATGGACGATTAATAAACAGATAGTTAGGATTTGAGTTTCCTGGTTTGAAACTCAAAGGTGGGGAGGATGTTGCGAAATGCGAAACTCCCATCTGTATTTCCCGTTTGCGCAAGCCCGCACGGAATGAAATGAAGTGAAATGATGTCATGTTTTTTTCTCTGTTAACTGTTTTGCTGTTCGCGCGTTATGTGTTCTTTCGTTTTTGTCGCGTAGTCATTATGTAACTAATATATATATGTTTAAAATTAAAAATAGATGAGTGTAGCGTCAAGATTCAGGACTCTTCATTTGATTCATTGCATCTATTGCGCCTCCCCCGAACGAAAAAGATAAAAAGATCCCGGATTTTTGAAGAAGGTGCTCTCCAATTTACTTTACTTCAAATGAATACCTATATTTATAGTATAATAATATTGTTTTTGGGACACAATAAATGGAGATGGCTAAATGAATTCTACCCCAGAATTTTTCTGCAAGATAGTTGATGTGTTTTTGAACGTTAGGCGGCTATCGATGTGTAGGCCCAGATATTTCACTACCAAAACCCACTGGATGTTGTCATCAAAAAGTGTGAGATGGTAAGGTTGGTCAATGACCCCTCCCCCCATTTCCTGAATATTATTCCTTGTGATTTATCAACATTAATTGCAATTCTCCAGTGTGCAAGCCAAATTTCAAGTTTGTCTAGAAAGTTTTATATAGCTTTAATAGTGTATTTAAGCTGGACTCCTTGCGATAACACGGTGGAATCATCCGCAAGCAGGCAAGTACTGACGGTGGAGTGTTGTGGGAAGTCGTGGGTGTAAATGTTGTACAAGTAAGGTGAAAAAAACAGAACCCTGAGGAACGCCAGAAAGGCAAGACCCAGAGTTAGAGTATGTATTGTTTACACGAACTCAAAAAAGTTTTTTGTGAAAAAAATTATGTATGTTTTTTAACTAAGTTAGGGAACTGAGTTTAATTAATTTGTACGTGAGGCCATCGTGCCACATTTATCGAATCCCTTTTTAACATCTAAAAGACCCACAGTGTAAAATTTGTGACGAACCCTTCATTTAAAAAATTTTTTAACCTAATTATAGGTTGAATGGCCTTCCAAAACCCCGCATTGTTGGGGGAATACAATCTATGGTTTCACAGTCATTTATTTCTATTTAAAAAATGATATTTTTCATAAATCTTAGCAGGGTTTAAATTAAGCAATGGTCTATACCTTGGGGGAAGGGCCCTTTTTGATTTGGTTTGACCAGCATGTAAGTTTTGTTTTTCCCCACGGTGTAGGAAAGTATTTTTAAAAATTTTTTTTTAAGTTTTAATTGATTTAATTTTATTTAAGGCTATTTTTGGGAATCGATGGGGGCCGCGTTTTTTACTCCTTTTTGAAAGAATTCTACTTTTTGATACCCCATGTCGCCAAGGGGGATTTTTTGCCAAGGGGGCAAAAATTAAATTTGGGTTGTTGTTTTTTCATCTGGCGATGGGTTTGGGGGGGATAATGAAATGGACAAGTTCACGAAAACAACAACATTGAGTGGAACCCACCCGGAATTTCCCGGGGAATGTTAATCTAGGGAAAAAATATAGAAATTAACTGATTTTTAAAAAAGTTCAATGCTTTTGAAATTTTTTTTAACTATATGGAAAAAAAGATACGAGATTTCGGTTTGGATTTTTTTTTTTATTTCAGTATCTTTCTAAAAAACGTTAAATTTTTAGCTCATTTAGAAGGTTGAAAAATCGCTTGCTTATCCCCTTTTTTTGGGACTAAGGGAATTTTAACAAGAAATGTAAATGTATTAGCTTTGGTGCCCATATTGTTTTTTTTTATTTTTTTTTTACGTTATCATATAAATTTATTATAATAATTGTTTTTTAATATGTATGTGAATTTTTGTTCCCTTGTATATCAAACGAAAAGAAATTACAAATTTTTGGGAAATTTTTTTAATTGTTTTTTTTTAAAAATTTTTTCGCACAGAAAAGTTTAGGGCCCCCAAATTCTTCTTTGGGAAAAAATTTTGATATTAATAAAAAAAAATAGTAATTTAATTGTTATTTTCAAATATTCATGTAAAATTTCATTTTGCTTTCTTGAAAATCTATATCAAAATTTTTAAAGGATATGGGGTTTTTAAATATTCATTATTTTATTTGTTTAGATTGTATGGAAATTTTTTAAAATGTTTCAACTTCATATATTGTATAAATTAAAAATTTCAATAAAATTTTTCTATTTTATATGCAATTCATTTTGTTGAAAAAAATAACATTTATTTTCATAAAAAGGATAAATTTTAATAATTAACAAAATTTTCATGTTAACTAACCAGGATTTAAGAGTTTCCTAAAGTTTAATTGATTTTGAGGTACAGTATTGATAAATCATATTTTTATATGTACTTTTTTTTAAAATTTTTTAAGTAATTCAATAAGTACAAAATACATTTAAAACAAACGATAATTAAAACAATTTCTAAAAAAATTACACCTTTTCAAGATTTTTTCCCCTTAATATTGTATAAAAAAACTATAAATTACAAATTTAAAAAAAATTTAAAAAAATAAAAAGATAAATTTTTTTAATTTGTATATATTTTTTCTGATTTGGAATAAACACATTCTATAAAACAAATATTATTACTTTTTTTTTTTAAAAGGGGGAACCCCTTTGAAATAAAAAATTTTTCAAGGCAAAAAAAAGAAAAATCTTTAAAATAATGTATATTTATTGAAAAAAAAAAATTAAAAAGTTACCTAAAAAAAAAAAAAAAATGAAAATTTAAATTATGATCGATAACAATGTTACCAAAAATATATACACTTGTTAAGGAAGAAATATTTTTTCATAAAAGGGAATTCAATGGTTTGAACCATTACTACATTTGTGAAAAAATATTTTGTTTTATTTTAAGGGGTTGGGTAAAATATTATTTTTTTGACCATTTGAGATTCAAATTTTCAAATTGTAAAAATTTTTTAACCCTTTTCAAAAAATATTTTATTTTTAACCCCTGGGAAATTAGAAGTTTTTAAAACCTTTTTTTAAATAATCGTTAAAAACTGGGCCCCCCCATTTGAATGGCAAAAAATGAAAAAAAGTAATACGTTTTTCCTTAAAAGTATCGTCATATCCAAAAAATGATCTTTTAGAAATTGAGCCTTTTTTTTTATTTCTAGCCGATTAGTAGTCTCACTGTATACTTTAAAAAATCAATTTATCAAAAAATGTAAATTTTGATGTTCGATGTACCTTTTCGAAAACCTTTCACAGGTATGTAAATTTTTTATTATATTTGTAATGATGACTAATATATTTTAAAAATAGTTTTTTTAAAAATTTAAAAAAATTATTTTTAAAAAAAATTTTATGTGAAAAATGGTTAAATTTCGCAATGTTTGAAAAAAATTTTCATTAATTATTAAAAATTCAAAATTGAAAAAAACTCATTTCGTAAAAGAAAAAGTGTATTTTAATTTTTAAAAAAATTTCAAGCATGTACATATAACAGATTTTGAGAAAAGGCATCGAAAACAGAATTTAACATTGTCATTTTTAAAGAGGGTTTCCCAACCCGTTTAAATTGTTGGGAATCACTTTGAATAAAAATTTATTCAAGGCAAAAAGAAGAAATTTTATAATAATGAAAGATTAAAAATTTATGTTTATTAAAATAAAAAAATTCAAAGTTCCTACAGGTAAAGTTTGCATCATTTGAATAATTATCCCTTGATTTTTGGAAACAAATTTATTATTTTAACAATTTTGAAACATATACAGTTCATCAAAAAAAACGGGAAAAATTTTACATAAGTCAAACCCGAGTTTGATCCGCCGTGTAACCCGTTTTGCGCGGGGCGGATTTCTTTGAAATAATCCCCAAGGGATTATTAGGGCGGCCATCTGGCATTTTTTAAAAGGAATTTTACCCCTTCCCCATTGAAAAGCATCTGTCTGAAACCTCCGGGAAAAAGCCAAACAAAACAAAAAAATATATGGATACAATTGAGAGAAATTTTTGAAAATTTTGCTGCAAAACCCCCAGATAAAAACCCTCGGAAATAAATATACACCGAAAAAAGACACATAATAGAATTGAATTTCAAAAAAAATGAAAACGCAAGAGAATACATATAATGAATACTCACATGTATTTTTATTATTCCCTTTTACTTTACTTGTATTTAAAACATTTTTTAGTGAATATACATAAAACATTACTTAAATCACATACATTTTTTTTGGGCAGTAAAAACATATAAGAAACAAAAACCCAAAAATCAGAACCCTTCCATAAAAGTATTACCAGAAAATACAGTTTGAGTACAAGGAAATACACATCTGAAAATTCACTAAACCTAAGTACTTATAGATTAGAAAATAGTTAAGACCCGTGATACAAACAATGCTTTTTCTTTTTTCCTCACTCTTTATATTCAGACAGTAAATAAAACAAACTAAAATTATCTAACTATGAATATCAACTTCTTTTAAAAAATATTTTTGAATTAATTCTAATAACATGTAAAACATACTAAATACATAAATCAATCTAATAGATGGTTTCCCGAACTATGAAAATTTCACTTTTAAACATATATTATACATAACAAACATTAACAAAAAGAATTAATAATAAGGCTACACCATGAATTTTCAATGTTTAACCCAAATGAGGATTGATTCCACCTCTATATAATGTCCACCAGTGCTCACTTAAAGGGGGGAAAACGTCCCGTTCCCTTCCCCCTCCCAGAAAAAATAAACTTCACCCCAAAATGTCCCAGGAATGTTGTCGTGTTTCTAATTTAAGTCAATGTTTCCCTTTGACTTTTTTTTGTCCTTTTCTTCTTTTTCTAATGATTGCCGCACCTTCCCAAAAAAACCCGTTTGATAAAATCGGGAGTTTCCCCAAACAAAACCCATTTCTTTACCCCCCGTTTAAATTAAAAACCCCGTTCTGGGTTGTTTGAGGTTTTTAAAATTTACTTTTCGCAAATTTTGTAACGACATTCTGCTTAATTTTTTTTATTTTCCTTACCCTTTCCTTATCTTTATCCTCGGCTGAAATTGGCGGGTTTTTTGATGAGTTTTTGAAAAACCTTTTCTTCCTCAACGTGACAGGTTGTGCTACAACATCTGGGTCCACTTTAAAAATTTGGGCTCGTTCACTTTTTCGAACCCCTGTCTGCTTTTTTACATCTTTTTTTCTGGAAGCACTTTTGTCATTCTCTTTTATGTTCCTTTTTCAGGGGTTTTTTCCCCTTTCCCCCCTCTTTTTTCTTCATCTCTTCTTCTTCCCAAAATTATTCCCCCTTTGTTCACTTTTTTCTTCTTCCATCCCCCCACCTTTCCTCCACTGCTTTGTTTTTCCCCAGCCCCCGGTCTGGGCCCCCACCTCAGCTTTTTAGTCTGGCCTGCTCCTCTTCTTTTGCCTTTCTTCTTTTTATTCTCTCGTTCTCTGTTTTTTTTAAATTCTATATCTTTTATTTTTGGGTTTCAAAAATTTGATTTCCCAAAAACAAATAATGAAATTTTTCAGAACCATAAGCGGTGGCGCTAATCAACATGTCGTTGACGAGTTTCGGAAAGCGCACAATGGCATTGATCCATGTTTTTATTCGTCTATTTTAAGTTAAATAGTTTAAGATTAGCTATTTCCCCCTTTTACCAAATGCTGAAATGATTTGGAATTCCCCACCCTTTTCCCCAACCTTTTCCTAAATTTTTGGGGAAGACGATATTTGTGCTCCTGTATGGATTTCCCTTTTATGGACGTTTGTCCACATTTGATATCAACTAACTGAAGATCATAATTCCATTCCTTGTATTGATGGGAATGGAGACTGGTAGACTTGCTTTCCACTTTTAATTCTATTTCAGTTCCCTTAGCGTAATTATTTTCTTTCATTTCGACATTTAGGCTTAAAACCTTACTTGTTCCCGTGTTTGACTCTATCAATTTAGTTTCCTAAAAAAAGGGCATCTTTTTTTGCAGATAGCGCCCATTTTCCAAAAAACTTTATTATTTGTTCCACTGTATCGTTCGAGTGGGGCCCCTTTTACATTAGCCCTCACGTTTCTATCTAGTTGTCAGCTGGTCGCCGGAACAATTGATTTAACCCAGTTGTCGACAAACCCTTCTCTTACTCCCCGGGAAAGTCGTTTCAACTGATCTGTAATCATAAGGGGTTTTTCAACCCCCCAAAAAACATTTATGCCAAGACCTCCGGGCCCCTCTTCAAAAAAAGTGGTTATTTCGAAAAAAAAAATCACGCCAAAATTGAGCTGGGTTCCGCTTGTTTTAAAACTTGCCAAAAACTGCACTAAGTTTGAAACGTTTTAGCAATAGACCTTTAATATATCAAATTTTTTTCTTCACAGCCTTTTTTAATTTCACTTGGCATGGCCCAAAAAAGCCGCCCCCGTGTCTTTTTTTGATGCTAACTCTCTTGCCTTGTCGAATAATCAAAACAAAAATATTCCCGCCATTTCAAATTGGGCAACTTTTTAACTCATAGATGCTAACTTTAGCCTCAGGTGTACTAGTTAAGATAAGTTATTTTATTTGTTTTTAAAAACATCAGTATTTAAATTGTAAATTTGTTTTAATACGCCAGTATTGACAAATTTCTAAGCAGAATTTGTAATATTTAAAATAAGTCATTCTGTTTGTTTGTTGGGAAAAACATCTTTTTAAATTGTAAATTTGGATACGCCATTTCGATTAAAAAAAAAGAACCATTTTTTTGTTTATTTTATATACGGTATTCTTGTGTTAAGTCTTGCATACACTAGTGTTCAACAAATTTTTGAGAGAAATAATATTCGGATTAATTTTGAAGTTACAAGTAATTCATATTTAGAATTTAATTTTTCCCCCCTCTAGAAGTGTTAATTGATACATGCAAACCTTTGTAGCGATGAATCAATAATAACCCTAAACCGGGAAAAAATTTTTTGTCGTTGTGGGAAAAAAGCTTTTTTATTTATTGAATTTTATTGCGAAACATTTTTTTTAATAAAAAAATTTTTTGGGTTTTTTTCGAAAAAATAATATTTTCAATTTTTTTGAGATTTTTATTGGTTCTCATGTTATTGCCATTCTAAAAAAATTTTTCCTTTTTCTTGAGATTGAATAGTGTTTTAAAATGTAATTTTTGTTTGTTTGTCATAAGTCTATTTTTTTTGATTCAATTTATTACGAAAAATATTTGCATATGTTATACTAAACGGATTTGATTTTTGTATTTGGGTATTTAAAATTGCATTAATATCATATGAATAACTTAAATGTAAAGTTTTAGTTTTTGTTACATATTGGGGGGAATGGTTGTAAAAAAAGTTATTTATTTATTTTTTTTCTTCTTTTTCATTTCTTGGTTTTTAGAGTAGATGGGAAAAGAGTAGTAAAATCTTTTTTAGGTAAGGCACGAAAAGGGGGATCTTAGGTTTGGAGAGGGATGAATCTTAATGTGGGGAAAAATGAAATTGAGATTTGGTAAACAATTACCACAACCCAAATTTTTAGGTTTTTAAACCTACTTATATGGGATGAAAAAATTGAGAACAACAGGAAGCGGGTTTGTAAACAACAGGGGAAAAAAGGGGAAAAGGGACGCGAATTTTAGTTGAAAAAAATTTCGATTAAAAATGAAAAGCTTGGGATATAGCTTTAATAGTGTATTTGCGGGACTCCTTGCGATAACACGGTGGAATCATCCGCAAGCAGGCAAGTACTGACGATTGGAGGTTGGGGGAAGTCGTGGTGAATGTTGTACAAGTAAGGTGAAAGAACAGAACCCTGAGGAACGCCAGAAAGGCAAGATCCAGAGTTAGAGTATGTATTGTTTACACGAACTCTAAAAGTTCTATTGTGTAAAAAATTATGTATGATTTTAACTAAGTAGTCAGGGAACTGTAGTTTAATTAATTTGTACGTGAGGCCATCGTGCCACATTTTATCGAATGCCCTTTTAACATCTAAAAAGACACCGACAGTGTAAAATTTGTGAGCGAACCCTTCATTTACAATGTTTGTAACACGTATTAATTGGTATAGCGTTGAATGGCCCTTCCAGAACCCGCATTGTTCCGGGGGAATACAATCTATGGCTTTGCACAGTCGGATTTATTTCTAGTTAAAATGATACTTTCATAAATCTTAGCAGTGGCATTAATTAAGCTAATAGGTCTATAGCCTTGTGGGAAGGTCCTATTTTGATTTGGTTTGACCAGCATGATAACGTTTGCTTGCTTCCACAGTGTAGGAAAGTGATTTTTAATGAGGCATTGATTGTAAATTTTATTTAAGTGTGTAATTGCATTTAACGTTAGATATTTAAGAGCTATATTTGGAATCTGATCGGGGCCTGCAGCTTTTCTATTCTGCAACTTTTTAGAAAGAATTCAATACTTTTGATATCCGGGGTCATGTCGCCAAGTTGCGCGATGTTTGCCAAGATGGGCGATAACATTACAATATGGTTAGCTTGATATTTTTATCATCTGGCGATGTGGTTGCCATGGGGATAATGTACATGGACAAGTTCTACTTTGTAAAGCAACAACATTGAGTGGAACCCACCGGAACTTCCGGTGTAATGTTAATCTATGGAAAAATATAGAAATTCAACTGAGTTTTTAAAAGTTCTAATGCAAAAGTTTTTGAAACTTTTTTTAACTATATGGATAAAAGATGATCTGTAGATTTCAGGTTTAGGATTTTATATTATTTATTTCAGTATCTTTTCTAAAATAACGTTAAATTTTTAGCTCATTTAGAGCAAGGTTGATATAATCGCTTGCTTATCGCCTTTTTTGGCGACTAATGGAATGTTTAACAAGTGAAATGTAAATAGTATTAGCTTGTGCGTGCGCCATATTGGATTTTTTTTTATTGTTTATTTTTTACGTTATCATATAACATTTATTATAATAATTGTATTAATATGTATGTGAATTTTTTGTTCCTTTCTTGTATATCAAACGAAAAGTAATTACAAATATTTCGGAAATTTTTTTAATTGTTTGTGTTTGGTAAAAATTCTTTCGCACAGTAAAGTTTATGGCCCTAAATTCATTCTATTAGGGAAAAAATTTTGATATTAATAGAAAAAATAGTATGATTTAATTGTTATTTTCTAATATTCATGTAAAATTTCATTTTTGCTCTTCTTGAAAATCTATATCAAAATTATTATTAGGATATCCGGGTTTTTAGCATTATTCATTATTTTATTTGTTTAGATTGTATGGAAATCTTTGAACAATGTTTCAACTTCATATATTGTATGAATTAAAAATTTCAATAAAATTTTTCTATTTTATATGCAATTCATTTTGTTGTAAAAATAACATTTATTTTCATCAAAGGATAAATCTTAATAATTAATCAAAAACTTTCATGTTAACTAACTCAGGATTTAAGAGTTTCCTACAAGTTTGAATTGTATTTTGGATTGGTACAGTATTGATAAATCATACTTTTATATGTACTATTATTTTTAAAATTTTTAAGTAATTCAATAAGTACAAAATACATTTAAAACAAACGATAATTAAAACGAATTTCTAAAAACAATTACACCTTTTCTAATGATATTTTCCCTTAATATTGTATAACAATAACTATAAATTACAAATTTAAATTTTTAAAAAGTTAAAAATCAAAAGATGAATTTTCTTAATTTGTATATATTTTTTCAATGATTTGGAATCATTACTACATTCTATAAAACAAATATTATTACTTTTACTTTTAATATGTTGGAATCCCTTAGGAAATAAAAATTTATTCAAGGCATAAAAGAAAAAATACTTGTATAATAATGTATATTTATTGAAATAAAAAATTCAAAGTTACCTACAAAAAAAAAAAATGAGAATTAAATTATGATCGATAACAATGTTACCATCATATATATACACTTGTTAAGGAAGAAATACTCTTTCACTAAAAGGGAATTCAATGGTTTGGAACCATTACTACATTTGTGAACAAATATTATTGCCTTTACTTTTAAGGGCTGTTGGAAAGCTAAAATATTATTTTTTTTGACCATTTGAGATTCTTACATTTTCAAATTGTATAAATTTTAACCTTTCTAAAAATACTTTACTTTAACCTCTAGGGTAATTAGAAGTCCTTAAAACCTATTTTTAAATAATCGTTGAAACTAGGCCACGCCCATTTGAATGGCGAAAAATGAAAACAAAGTAATACGTTTTTCCTTAAAAGTATAACGTCTGATATAAACCAAAACATGTATCTTTTATTGTAAATTGAGCCTTTTATTTTTTTAGTTCCTAGCCGATTAGTAGTCTCACTGTATACATTAAAATCAATTTATCTAAAAATGTAAATTTTGATGTTCGATGTACCTTTTCTGAAAAACTACTGTTCACAGGTATGTAAATTTTTTATGATATATTTGTAATGATGACTAATATATATTAAAATGAGCTTTTTTGCAAAATTCTCAAAAAATTATTTTTTACAAAAATTTTTATGTGAAAAATGGGTTAAATTTCGCAATGTTTGATAAAATTTTCATTAATTATTAAAAAATTCAAAATTAGCTAAAAACTCATTTCAGTATAATGAAAAAAGTGTACTTTAATTGTATGAGAAATTTCAAGCATGTACATATAACAGATTTTGAGAAAAGGTACATCGAAAACAGCCAATTTAACATTGTCATTATATAAAGAGAGGTTTCCAACTCCGCTTAATATGTTGGAATCACTTTAGAATAAAAATTTATTCAAGGCATAAAAGAAGAAATGCTTGTATAATAATGAAAGATTAATAATGTATGTTTATTGAAATGAAAAATTCAAAGTTACCTACAGAGTAAAGTTTGCATCATTTGAATAATTATGCCTTGATTTTGGCCAAACAAATTTATTAGTTTTAACAATTATTGAAACATATACACGTTACATCACAAAAACGGGACACACTTTACATAAGTCTAACCGAGTTCTGATCCGCCGTGAACCCGTTTTGCGCGGGTGACGGATTTCCCTTTGAAATAATCCCCAAGGGATTATTAGACGGCCGATCTGGCATGATGATTTAGAGGAATCTTACTCCTTCCCCCATTGGAAAAGCATCTGTCTGAAGACGATGCTCCTGAAAATAGACCAAAACAAAACAAAAATATATATGGATACAATTCAGAGAGAAATAATTGAAAATTGGTTAGCGTGCAGAACCCCAGATAATATAACTCCTCGGAGACACATAAATATACATACATGACAAAAGACTACATAATAGAATTAGGAATTTCACAAAGAAATGAAAAACGCAAGAGAATACATATAATGAATACTCTACATGTATGTTAATTATTATTACTCTTACTTTACTTGTACTTCTAAAAACACTTTTAGTGAATATACATAACAATACAGTTACTGGTAAATCACATACATGTTTTGGTGCAGTATAAAGCATATAAGTAAACAAAACCAAAACTCAGAGCACATTCACATAAAAAGTATTACCAGAAAATACAGTTTGAGTACAAGGAAATACACATCTGAAAATTCACTAAACCTAAGTACTTATAGATTAGAAAATAGTTAAGACCCGTGATACAAACAATGCTCTCTTAATTTTTCCTCACTCTTTATATTCAGACAGTAAATAAACAAACTAAAATTATCTAACTATGAATATCAAGCTTCTTAAATAATATTCTCGAATTAATTCTAAGAGTATACATGTAACAGCATACTAAATACATAAA
>BMAV01027620.1:16981-55568 GCA_019973955.1 Trichonephila inaurata madagascariensis
TAAATTTAAATAATGAATAAATAGTAACAGACAAAAATAACAGTAACAAAAAAAAAGTAAAAAATATAGTAAATACTGCAAATTTATAATATATTTTTTAGAGTTCTAATCCTAATTTTAGAATAAATTGCTTTGCATTACTGTATACTTTTAGCTTTCGAACTAAGAAGTAACAAAAGGTTTCCACAAAAATTAATCTATTTCTTTTTGATTACGAAGCTTCACGTTTGCAAACACTTCCCATATAATTTTTTATAACAGAAATTATGAATTTATAATATATATTGAGAGAGAGATTCTTTTAATGTATATATTTAAATATATTGATTAAGTTCTTTTTGAATTATTTAGATTTGTTATACCGTAATAATATGAAAATTTGATATAATTATTCTGATACAACTTTAAGCTACATTCTAAAACAATACAATTCTCGATATAGTACCTTAAGAGAATTAATACTGTCTTTTCGCGAGGTTTTCAATTCCTACCATTAGTTCACTCTCTTCCTATATATATATGTATATGTAATAATTCCCTGTAGTATTCTTTTTGTTAATTCTTTGTACTAATATTTAAACAAACTTTAATTCTTTGGTCTAAAAATAACACTGTAATCTTAATCGTAATCGGCTAGTCCAAAATCCCTGTTCCGCCCATTCTATCCAATCAGAACTACTATTGCATAATAATCACGCGCTTGCCACTGCCGGTATAAAAGCAAACATCTTGTGTAATCGCTCTCTTTGTCTTTGTGTTGTGTCCGCCAAGATGTCGCTGATGCTTGTCTCTTGTCCGCTTGGCTTTATAATCGTCGCAAGTTTGTCTCGTCAAAGTGAAAATGTACTGTAATTTTGTCCGAAGCTTTTGAGGTGTGCTTCACAATAAAAAAGATGAACGTCCACTGAAGATGCTGTTTTAATAAAAACCTATTAACACTCAAAAAATACCACCCCACTCGGCCAATACGTTTCATATATATATATAATCTTGTTCAAATTTTCAATAGTTAAAAAATACTTTTCTATTCGTCCATTCGAGTTCAAATATATTTTTTTAAACTTCTAGTGGATGACACTTGATGTTAATACAGTTTTTTTCGAATATTAATTAAATTTTATTTTTAATTTTAAATTGGTTCTGCGTTATTTCTGTCGAAGTTACAACTATCTGCAACAGATGACGCCAGTACGTTTTTCTAACGAAGTAGGAATTGGCTTAAAAAAAATTATATAACTTATTTTTATGGAAATCTATGTTGTAAAATAAATCATACAGTGAAGCGCATGATAGCGAAACTAATAATATGTATAAATTAAAATGGCGAATGCAACATTTGCTTAATAGAGTTAAAACAACATTCTTAATATAAACTCAAAACAAACAGTCAGTAAAATGTTATAGGTGCACGGAATTCCTTGAATATTTTAACTGCCGCAAATAATTGCTTTCTCTGTTACATCCCGATTCTCTCGTGCTACTTTTAATGACGTCATTCCTTGGGAAGTTAGTGGCTGTATTTATTTAATGTACAGAGGGAAGGTCTTCGCCGTAAAATGTTGTCATATGATTTACATACGGTTGCAGTCAGGGCTGAATTTATTTCCAGTTTCCTTTCAGAAAATTAAGTGTTAAACCATGTCGCGTTGTACGGAGAATAAGTAGGCGGTATTTCATGAATTTTCTAATAGAGGCTTTTGGCCGATTTTGTTTAGATATCTATTTTAGGGAAATTTCTTTGAGGAGACATTTTATTTAATTTTTTTAAATTTTGTTTGTAGGGGACTTTATTTTGATTTAATTTTTGATTATTTCATCTTTCTAAGCATTAGAGGCTGGATTGTCCTTGTAAATGTATTCGATAGCTCACGCTGGAGATTTTCGAAAGATCTTTTGGAACGTTAACTTAACAAAATCGTTTTTATGTTTTTTTTTTAAATAAATTATGTGGTATATTGATGATACTGACTATATATAAATAAAAAAATGTGGAAACCAATTATTTTGACGAATGCTAGATATTTTAGATAGTATAGTGCAGAGGTGACGAACCTTTATAGATCAACATGCCATTTTTCCTAAAGAAATGTTTAATGAGTTATAGACGTGCCATCACATAATTTTCACTTGTTATTATTGGGTAAAATAATAAAACTAAATACTTACAATTCAAAACTGTTTATTACGAAAAAAAATACATTTGCACTGTATAGCAGTAAGAGTTTCAGCTTTACGTGTAATTCAAATTATTGTAACATTTGTGTGAGACTTCTGTTGCAGATTACATGATAAATAACAAATTACGATTGTAAGATGTTACTTTCAGCAGAATGCATGCAGAATTGAAATCATCTGCCAAGCGGTTTATAAGCGAGTCTTTAATGTAATTCATCTCTGAAAATAAATGACTCGCAGGCACAGGTAAATGAAAATTTGGTTAAAATAGCATGAGAACCTTCTTCAAACATTTATGTGTCTGGAATCCGTTTTACAGACGATGTTCTACATGCAGATGTTCCAGAACATAAAACACACACCGCTTTGTCACCTTTACCACCTGTCGCTTTTTGTTCCTCGGTCCACCAAGTTTGAAATTCTCTGTTACACTAATTATCTTGCACTTATTTATTTATTTGCCGAACTAGTCATGTTAAATAACGGTTAGAAATCGTAAATATAACACATGAACTTTAAAATACAGTGGTGTCAACAAAATTTACTATACTATGCGCAGACAAATTTCGCATAATTAGTAATTGCAGTCCACGACGTAACTAAGTCAAGACAATAACAAACGGGTATGTTCCTTGCCGCACTACGACCAATCACTCGCGTTTTATCGTAATACTTCGTTGTGAACTTTGTTATTTTGAACTAAAATGCAAACCGTTTTGATCGGGGTCGTGGCCAAAATGTTGTGTCGCGAACCCATTGGTTCGCCATCTGTAGCATAGTGTCCGAAAAGTATGACTACACTTTTAAAAAGGAATTTATTTTTAATTCCTTTTTAAAAGTGCAGTCAAATTTTCGTTTACGGTTTTTTTTTTTATGTTCCTTGAAGAAAATATTAAAGTCTCTCTGTTTAATGAAATGCAAATAAGGTAATGCAACGTGCACGTGTTGCAATATTCTAGTTTCGAAATAGCTTCACCTCAAGAACAGGCGCAAGTTGTAGCATGGTTTACCGAACTTAAATCTGTGCAAAAGTTTCAGACTACCTATAAACGGAGTCCACGTTCATGATCTACAATTCACAAATGACATGAAAGATTTATGACGATAAGTAGCATGTTGTCAAGAACAAAATCTGTATAGATATAGACGTTGTTGGTATATATATTCGATGCTGCCCGCATTAAAATTGTACAGTAAAACATTATACAAAAAACTTTAATATTTTCATTATGGAACATAAAAAAAAACACTTTAAATATCTTTGTTTATTAGTAATTAAAATTTGTGAAAATGTTGTCATATACTGTTTGGACACCCGGTATATTAATTTACAATGCTAATGAATTTGTTAAAATGCAGAAGTTGTTTAATTTTCTGTGATACTTTTCTACTGAAAGAATAATTTCTAAATAAGAAAAAGGAAAAAGGTTTTCTATTTGTTTTCTTGAATTTGCTTTTGAAATTCATTAACTAGATGTACTTATTTACATCGTATTTCTAATTCTTTTTTTGTAAAAGTTATTTTTAAAGGCTTGATCCTTGGGAGAATTTTTAATTGTTTACTCAAGCAGTCTCTTATTTTAATATTAGAAAATAGAATGACACATTCATCCAGAAGTAACAAAGGACGTATTTCACGAACGATTAATTTTCAAAATGAGTGTATTTTATTACAGGAAAATTCAATCATCTTCAAAAACAAAAAATTCTTAAAAAATGCTAAGAATAATAACCGTTTTAAATTACATATTTAAAGTCTGAAATAATTTTAAACTATTTTCTTGCAAAGTAATATTTCAATTGAGTTTTCTCTCCACCGTGTATATAGAGCTGTAAAGAATCCTCGAAATATTTCTCTAAAAAATTGTTTCTTTTTCATCCTAATTCGAGGAGGAGGGGAGGGAGTCATCTTTAATGACGTCACCCTAAGAGTTTGCTGCAGTGTTTGTTTAAGGTACAGAGAAAGGTCGTTGAATATTACCATGCAATTTACATACGGTGGTAGACGGAAGCAAGACTTATCTTTTGTGTTTCCGGTCACAAAGTTTAAGTGTAAAAGTGTGTCACGTTTTATAGCGCGGAGAATTAGGCAAATGATTTTAAGTGTATTTTCGAATAGATTAATTTTGGTCTGCGAATGTTTATTTTCTTCCCTTTTCTTTGATTCTCTCTTTTTTTAATAAGGATTAATATTTGGATTTAAAATATTCTTCTGATCTTATATTCTAAATTGAGACGCGATGGAACATTCCAGTTTCATTTCAATTCATGTCGCGAATAGAATAGGAACGTTAACTTTTCATGGAATATTGTGATATATATTTCAGTTGAGAAGAGCTCTTTTTAAATTTTCCAAGAGGTTTTGGTAAGTACTGTATATTTTAGTTTTTAGTGTAGACACGTTATTAAAATAGTTTTATCCATAACGAAAACGAATTATCTTTTGGTAAGTTGTTTTGCTTATCTTCCAGTTGTACGAACCATTTTAGTCGAGATAAAGAAATGAGTGAAACTCTGAGATCTATTGTAGTAAAAGTTTGTGCATTTGAAGATGCATAAAACTTATGAATTTCATTTTAGCTGTAAATGCTGTAGTTATCTTTATTTCTTACAGATGTTTCTAATTTAATACTTAATTAAAATGCAAAATTTTCTTTTCGATCTTGTTTTATTTAAACACTAAAAACTCAAATTCCAAATATAGTAAGTCGCTCTCTCTGGGCGAGTGGTGAACTAGTGTCTGATGTTGTACATTAAATGTATCGGGGTATCAAAGACATCACATCGTTGGCAAGCTCTTTCAACTGATGCCTATTTTATTGACATAAAATATGTTTCGTAGAAAGATTTCGTATCAGATTAGTTCACAAAATTAGAACGAATGGCTGGAATGAGCTTCATTTCGAATCTGTATAACGCTCGAATAATTCTGAGATAGTAAAAAAACAACTATAGATTGAGAAAAATATTTAAGAGTTTATATTTTTCAAAAAATTAGTATTCCTGTTTCATTTGCGATCGCGGTAACAGAGTAGTTACAAATGTCGAGTCGTGGTTTCAAGTACTGTTGCAATTGTAGATCTGTCAAGTAAATCTGTCCAGACTAAAATGCTCACGTGTTTGTGTGAAAGTTTGAAGAGTGAAGCGATGGCTCTCAGTTTCGTCATTTGACCACTGTATATATATAATTCCAAGGTCCGTCGACGACAGCCAAGTGCACCGTTCAAGTGCGAAAGTAATGAAAAATCTTATCAAATCCATATACATCCACAATGAAAATTTGTAATTTTGATTAATTTGATAAGTGTTATATTGGTTGCTTTTTATAAATTGAGGAAAATGTTTATCATGACACAGTTTTGGTTCCTTGATAATTTAAAAAATGTAATTTTGCAGCATGTATACTCCATACCAGAATTATTTGAACTTAAATCAGAATTGTGTGCGTAGTAGTACTCTAGTGGTCAAGGTCACGGACGCGTGGCCGTCGTGTAATGAGTTCGGGCCTGGTGCCGTCGAAGACCCGTCATGTAGAGATACTGATGCACGTTAAATCTCTCGAGGCTCAAATAACCTCTCGTTGTTGTGGTGTGGAAGTGATGTGAAAGGGGTGCCAGATCAGGTTTTCGTTCTCGTCACTTGACCATGGTTCAAAATTACTAGGTCTGTCGGCAAACGCTTTCGTGTAGTTGAATAGGTCGACGTTTATATTCGCCCACTCACGCCACTTAAGACCCGCCGTGTACAGGGGCTGATGCTGAGATGCTCAATGTCCTCCCGTTGGCCTGGTGTGGCAGTTTGGAGAAAGGGTTCCAGCTTAAGTATCGTTCTCGTTTCTTGACCATGGTTCAAAATTACAAGGTTCGTTCCATTAGCCTTTGTCTTGCTTTTTCAGTGTGACGTTAATATCTACGCTCAGTCATGGAGTAGTGTTCCGAAATTAAAAAGCAAATTAAAAAACATGTTAGTTGAAACCCTGTTCTTGTATACGAAAATAAATGTTCTAGCAAATATTCTTCGTACAGAGAATTCCGTGAATATTTTAACAACCATAAATAATTGCTTTCTCAGTTACAATGTGATTCCCGTGTGCTACTTTAATTACGTCATTCTTCAGAAGTCAGTGGTGCTACTCCTATTTATTTAAGGACGGAGAAAATGAAGCTTCTTATTAAAAGTTGTCGTATAATTTGCATAAGGTGGCAGACGAAACCGGATTTATCTCTTTGTTTCCGGTCAGAAAGTTAAATGTTAAACAGTTTGTCGTATTTTATAGCTGGTGGAATAAACAGGTGGCGTTAAATGAATTTTCTAGTGGAAACTCTTGATTAATTTCGCGTCTCGGGAGTCTATTTTTAGAAGGAATTTGAAAGAGGAAATGTGACATCGTTTGCATTGGATGAAATATCGGAAGTGTACAGTTTGCTTGCGTTACTTGGTTTTAGCAGATTCCATGCTTAAAATCTTTTTTTTTTTCTAACTGAAATTTTAAAAACAGATATAAAATATCCTTTGCAATTCAGAAACATATTTTAATTTCAAATTATTTACCTAAAAAATAAAAACGTTTCGATAAACGTTTTTGCACTTGTTCGTGGATACATTGGTGTTTCTGGAAAGCTTGTAAAGACAGCCACCAAACGCGATGTTGACAATGCCATTAATATCCCTAAATCCTTTTAAAGGTTTTGAGAGCAAGAATGATGAAGTCTTGGAACCAAAAATATATAACTTCAAACAAAGGGAGCTTAACTAAGGATTTTCCTTTAATTATTATGAGATTATCTCAATTCTCTCATTGTCTTACTAATTACAATATTACACAATTTCTCACCGGAGATGGCTACTTATTTGTACAAATTTAATTTGATTCCCTCATCTTCCTATTGTCGTTTTGGTGTCGAGGAAAATGTTGGGCATTTGTTCCTTCTATTACCAAATTTGTCGGAGGAAGAAACATCCTGGCTCTCAAGGGCATTAATATAAATTGACCCCTAATTTTTTCAAACTTATTTGCACCAGAAGTGCTTTTGACCGTTTTTGTGACTTCATTGTAAGCATTTGAAATCCTTCATATCTTTTAAGTTTTCTTTTTTCCCCTTTTGTAATGTGTTCCATTCGTGGCCGCGGTAGCCGAGTGGTATAGGTATCGGACCGTGGCTTGCTTTGTCACGAGTTCGAGCCCAGTACCACTAAAGACGCGCCGTGTTGGGCAGCGATGCACGTTAAATCTGTTGAGAGCTGAAACGTCCTCCTGTTGGTGTGGTATGGTAGTTAGGAGACGGGGGTGCCAGCTCAGGTGTCGTCCACGTCACTTGACCATGGTTCAAAATTACATGGTCCGTCGCCAAAAGCCCTCGTGTAGCTGAACAGTGCGACATTAATATTCAATAAGTCAATGTGTTCCATACTTTTGTAGGCCCATGTGATATACGGGGAATTATAATAGTTGCCTGTAAAAAAAATATGACCTTCCATATGAAGAGTATTTTTTAAAGCAATGCTATTTGTCAATATTGGTATATTCTGTTTTTCACTTATCTAAATATAATTTTAATCATTAAAAAAAATAATTTAGTTTAGATTCGCATTTCAAGCATTTGTAAAGGTAATAAATTTTTGTAAAAGTAAAATGCTTACAAATTTTACTATAATTTATCCAGCAAATATATGAAATTCTGAGGCGTACTCTTAGAATATTTTGCATATTTATTTAAAATATCTTGAATTTTTCCCTCCCTTTGTACTTACAATTTCTTTGAGACACTACAGATATCGTAACATTTAGTAAAAATAACATACCGATTTATACAATCACTGAATGGTTAAAAGTCGAAGAATGTAATTTCAGCTTCAATTACGCATTTCCTGTGTTACACATTTACTTATAATAATTTCGTATTTATTTAATACCACTTTTTTTAGGAAAGGTAAATACATTTTTGCTTTTGATCATACAAAAAACACACAAAAATGAAGTCTTGATGAAACATGTTCAAAACCTCTATTCAACTTGCGAACATAAGACTTACACATTTATTTGATCTGATGCCGTTGTAGATTAGTGGTCAAACTCATGGACTCGTGGCATGGCCGTGGTAGCCTAGTAGTCAAGGCATCGAATCATGGCTTGCATGTCACGAGTTCGAGCCCAGTACTACTAAAGACCCGCCGTGTATGGGAGCGATGCACGTTAAATTTGTCGAGAGCTGAAACGTCCTCTTGTTGGTGTGGTGTGGTAGTTAGGAGAGGGGGATGCCAGCTCAGGTGTCGTCCTCGTCACTTGACCATGGTCCAAAATTACGAGGTCCATTGCCAAAAGCCCTCGTGTAGCTTTACAGTGCGACGGTTATATTCACTCACTCACTCGTGGCTGGCGTATCGCGAGTTCAAACCTAGTACCGCTGGAGACCCTCCACGTTGAGGGGGCGGTTGCTCGTTAAATCTAGAGGCTCAAACGTCCTCCCGTTGGTGGGCTGTTGAAGGTAGGAGAGGGGGGTTGCCAGCTCAGGTGTCGTTCAAGGCACTTGACCTTGATTCTAAATGACAAGATCCGTTGTCAGTAGACCTCGTGCAGCTTTATAGTAAGACATAAATATAACTCTCACTCGCCTGATGTTCATTGGAATAAAACAGTCTTGACCAGCTTACTACATACATCGCGATTTTTTCGAGACTCGTTTAATGATAAAGGAAAGCATAAAGAGCTATTAATGTACAATAGGAATAATTGCTTAAAATGTTACAACCCCTTTATTATGTAAGCAATTACCATTTACCGAAACCTCTTATATTGCGATCATTAGTTGTATACTTTACATGTGACATGAGATTACTTTCTTTGTGAATCTGCACTTTATAACTTTACTTTGTTCTGAACCGTGATTTTAAAAAAGCGTATAAATGAAGAAATTTTGGATACTTAGTGTCACTTTTTAATTAAAATATATGTATAATATATTATTACTAGAAAAAATTTCAAATGCAGATTTTTTTGGCAAAAAATACGGAAAGAATAATATATATTTAAAGCCTTCTATGAAAAATGCTTCTATAATAATAATGATAATAATAATAGAGTATTTGTCTATGTATAATTAGGTTTTCTATACTGGGGCTGAACTAGGAGTTTTGAAAAATTCACACTATTTTTAGAGTTAAGATTAATTGTGTAAAAATAATGGGTGTATTTTGTTAAAATTTCTCTACTCTAATATAATGAAATATCAATAAATCCACATATCTAAATTATATATTTCAGAAATATTAGTTCAATCCTGGTATAAGGAGCTTTAGCTTTGTATAAGCAAAAATATTATAGAAGCTTTTTTCATAAAAGGAGATAGTTTTAAAAATATGGCATTCTTCATTTTTGCCATAAAATTGTTTGGCCAATAAATTTGCCATTTTTGCCAAAAAAATGTTTCTTGGAATAATATTTTTAAAACCTTTTTATGTATTTATTTTGATTAAAGTGACAATAAATATCAAAAAAATTATCCATGTATACGATTTCAAATCATACTTCCGAATATAGTCAGCCACCTATTAAAATAAAAAATAAAATAAATGTGTTCAAAAAGCATGAATGAATTCTGAATTTACATAATTTTGAAAGCTAAACTAGCAAATGAACTTCGAGTACTTCATAGTTTCAACAATCTTTGCACAAGTTATTCAAATTCGTGTTTGAGAGATATTAAAGCCAATTTTCTCCTCCCCCCTCTCTCTACTTTGTTTTAAAATTTCCAAAAGACTAATCCTGTTTTTTTCATCAGAATTCAACTTTATGTACCGTAAAATCCTACGTATAACGTGTACTTTTAACCCAAACATTAAGGTCGAAATTTACGGGTGCGCGTTAAACGCTGGATATAAAAATGATAGTTTTAAAAATAAAAAGATGAGCATAAAATAATTAGACTTCTGTTCTACTGTTTTCTTAAAAGAAGTAATATACCTAATGAACTTGAAGGGTTGTAGTTCTAAAAGTATACATTTTTTTTCAAAATCCTGGGATAATACTTTTAATAAATGACTTTAAAACATAAGAGTGTTGCACATACATACATTTCTGGTTCCTTCGTAAAAAAAGGGGAGTGTGTGCGCGTTATACAGCACGTTAACCGCCGGATTTACGGTGCCTTATTTTTCAGTATTGAACGACTACAGTATACGGGTGTACTTTTAGCATATCCCAGCCATCCGAAATAAGTGAAAACCCTTGACAAAATATCTTTTTGAAAGTCGGCCGCAATCTTTTAGCCATTACGTTTTTATTTCGCCCAAAATCCCCCTCGAGTGTTTTAATTCGATTCTCAGAACTTCCTCTTTGGAGCCTTATTCCATTTCCGTGCTTTTCATTTCCTCATTAAACGCGGCTCTGCGCCTGCAAACTTTTCCTTGCCTCGCCCCCCCCCCCCTGATATTGAGTCTATTTCTAAGTCGAGAGCGAATTAGCTTGAACATAGCTTGTCGTTAACTTGGTGGAATATTCCCCCGGTGCAACGCATACAAACAAGATTTTGAACGGCAAAATGCGTCAAGAACACAGCGCGTGGAAAATTTTGTGTCGTGGAAAAATTATTTTCCCTTATTCATTTTGGGGGAAGAATGTTTGCTCGTTCAAGAACTTTTCCGCTGTTTTCTGTTCTAATTATGAAAGTTATGGGATAGAGTCCCTTGAAATTGGAGTTTTCTGACTCATTAGTTGAGACTGTGTAAAATATGTCGAGAACAAGTTATTAGTTTTAGCTATTCCGGTGTGTTATTTTCTTAGTTTACGAATGAACAGTAACTAGAGAAAAACAAATAAGAAAACGAAGAGAAACAAGTATTACCCTTCTTCACTTAACAGTTTATATTTAGGTAATGGATAGTTTGGGAATCTTATAAAAGTAGAATGAAACTTACTCGCATCTTCCTGTTACAGCTTTAATGTCCTACTGAGAGGACAAACTGCTTGCTAAAAGTATCTCAGATTATAGTCTCGAATTTTCTTAATGTATCCGACTACGTTCGGAACCATGATTTTGAAAAAGCGCATAAATGGATAATTTTCATGTTATTTAGTGTCACTTAGATTAGAATACATGTATAAAATTGTTTTAAGGACATTTTGACAAAAAAGAATAATTTAAATGTAATATTTTGGCAAAAAATTAACTTAGAATAATTTTTTTCCAAATGTTCTCCTTTTGTGAAAAATATTTCTATTATAATAATATGTTGCCTATTACATAGCTCAGACCTCTCTACAGAGGCTCAACTAGAATTTTTGAAAAATTCACATTATTTTCAGAGTTACCACCCATTTAAATGATTATTGGCGTGTTTTTTTCTTAAAATTGGTCCCCTCTGTTGTCGTAAAATATGGATAAACCCACTTCTAAGTTATATATTTCAAAAATTCTAGTTGAGCCTCTGTAGAGAGGTCTGAGCTATAGACAGGCAAAATATTATTATAATAGAAGCATTTTTCACAAAAGAACATTTTGAAAAAAGATTATTCTAAGTTAATTTTTTGCCGAAATATTGTATTTAAATAATTTTTTTTGTCAAAATGTCCTTAAAATAATTGTATGCATGTATTCTAATCTAAGTGACACTAAATATCATGAAAATTATCCACTTATGCGCTTTTTTAAAATCATGGTTCCGAACGTAGTCGGATACCTTAAGAATATTACTACAATAAAAAATTAGTTAAATGCAAACTTTGGGCAAAAAATTGAGAAAGAAGGACATGTATTCAAAGTATTCTCTTTTTATGTAAAATGCTTCTACAATAATTTATTTGTACATAGATTAAAACTTTTTACAAAGCCTGAACTAGTAGTTTTGAAAAGTTTGCATTATTTTAAGAGTTACAAGCATTTGAAACAAAAATTTCTCAATTCTGATGTATCCATCATCAGTATTGGCATGGCAGCCCTTTGTGGGCCTGTGCCTTCCTCGGGATATTTTTCCATTCTGCCCTTCTCCCAGCAATTGATCTTCAGTTCTTAGAATGGCAAAACTCTCATCCACAGTCTTTCTCTTTTTGGGCCTTCCCTTTGGTCTTTTATTAGAAGGAGTTGCGTTACAAATTTCCAATGCTGTTCGTTGGGGGCTCATTCTAACTATATGCCTTTCCCATCTCATTCTACTTAGTTTTATGAACTTAATATCATCCACTATTAAAAATGTTATATATTTCAAAATTATATCTTTTTCTCCAACTGTTATTATCGAGAACAGCACCAAATATGGTTCGCAGGACCTTCCTTTCAAAAGTCGCCAATATCTTTTTTTTTTTTGTCCATGTCTTTGAGTCATAAGTCAAAACTGATTTAATTCTGATGTATTAAAATATGAATAAATCCACTTCTAAATAATATATTTCAAAAATCCTAGATCAGGCTCAGTTTAGCAGTCTTACCAGTATATAGGCAAAACATTATTATAGAAGCATTTTCCATAAAAGAATGTTTGGAAAATAAGTAATCTTTTTTTTTCTTCATTTTTTGTTAAAAAAAATTGCTTTAAAATTTTTTCTTGTAATGATACTCTTAAAACAATTTCATATGCATATTCTAATTCAAGTGATACTAAATATAAAAAAAATTATTCGTTTATATACTTTTTGAAAACCACACGTTCCAAGCGTATTCGGATATCTTAAGGACGGATTTATGGAGGGTTACAAGAAAAATAAATCCTTACTCTAAAATATGTGGTTTTTATTTTCCTTACGAAAATTCCCAAATTTAAGGGTTATACTTTTATGTACTTTTATTTTAAGCTGCATAAATTAATTGACGATAGACACTATTAATTATTTTATTCAAGTGGAGTTTCATTCTTCACAGGTATGTTCAGTGGAGTTCATGAATCTGTTGTGTGCAAATAAATGCTAGTGTGTTAATTTTGCTCTTAGATTATTTGTAACTTATCTAATTTATAGCATCTTATACTCTGAGTGGTCATTGATTTATAATTATTTTATTATGATTACCTGAAAAATTTATTCAACTCAGATATTACATGTCAGTGTTACCTCTGGAAGGTTTATTTAGTACTAGAAAGAGAAGATACTTATGTTCACTTTCGTGAAATCTATAAAAAAAACATCGCCATAACAAAAAACGTTTCCAAATGCTGCTGCTGCAGTCTTCACCAAAGGACCGATTATCTGTTAGGGAACTAATGACTTCTGAACAATCACGTTGTTTCCCGTGGGAAAGTTTCCAAGACAAGACAACCCGATGCTTATGTTCTAAGGCAGGTCATCTTTCCTTCATCGTTTATCCAGCCGACAGAGAAGTGACCGGCGCAGTTCCCAAGCCAATCTTTGGCTTTAAAGAACACCGTACGAGGTGTGGCAAGGACCAATGGCTGAATAGTAATCCTGACTGCGTCCAAACAGAAGAGTTTCTGCGTCACGTGTTACTTGAAAAGACGTATGCAATCTTTAAAAAGACATTAAAAGGAGATCCCCAGACGCTTCAACACTTTGCGACGCTCCAACACAGAGTCTCCGAAGCACTCCCAGACCTTCTATCAGCCTGTTCAAATTGGCTTGTTGTCTCTCATACCTACAGTCACCGAGCGTCACACTGCCGTCCTAAAGCAGCCTTCACATCAGTAATTCTGCTTTGCTAGCGACCTTAACTGTGCCGTGCTTAAGCACCGCCAACAATTGTTCCATATTAGATCGTTGACAAATAAATTGGCGAAGATTTAGTAGAATTAAATACTGTATTTAAATTACACATTTTATATATACAAAAGATTTTTCTAATAGATTATTCAGGTGGTCAAAATGTGGTGATTGTGACAAATGAGTCGTTTATGTACCGTAAAATCCAGCTTATAACGCGCATCCAGATTTTCAAGCTGCAATTTTGAATTTTTAGGTATATTCGCCGTGTAACGCTCACCCCTTTTTTTACGAAGAAACCTGAAATGCATATGCATAATGTACTAATGTTTTGAAGTAATTTATTCGAGTATTCCAAATTTCAGAAAAAAATAGTAAACTTCTAGAATTACAACCCTTTAAGTTCATAAGGAATGCCATTTATTTTAAATAAACAGTATTTCAATATATGTAGAAGCCTAATTTTTTTCTGTCATCTTTTTTTTAAATTTATTATTTTTAAAGCTATCGATTTTATAGCCGGCGTACAATACGCACCCGTAAATTACGATCTCATTTTTTGTATTAAAAGTGCGCGTTATACGCTGGATTTTACGGTATTTATATATAATATGTGTGTGTTCCAAGATATTTGAATATGTTTCATACGTAATTTTAACATGTTTAAAAGATTGTTTTATGTTTTTCTTAAAAAATGCAATTATGTTGTGTTTGATTTTATATTATATAACATTCAAATTAATCGTATTTTTGTTTCTTTTCAGGTAAGTTATATATTCCTGATGGATTACTATTGTCATTGCATCTCACGTGAGTTAACAGTTTATTAGTCTTTTTTTCATTAGTTCTCATTTTTATACCCGGCGTATAACGCGCACCCGTAAATTTCGAATTTAATTTTTGTGTTAAAAATGCGCGTTATAAACCGGATATTACGGTATACATCGCCACATAAATTCACATGAGTTCAAATCTAAATGTTGTTGCAGATTGTTGTGTCAAAATTACAAATTCCGTCGCAGGTAGCCCTCGTATTGCGTTTTAGTGCGACGTTAGTATTACACTCACTCAATAGAGCTACAACCATCTAATACCACACAATCAGAAAAATCTGTTTTTAAATCAGTCTTGATGTTCACGAACGACCTATCAGCATATCGTGGGATACACGCCAATAAAAAATTTGCACAAGATGATTCGACAATTTTGTATATTTTCATAAACACAAATTGAGATATATCGCGATCAGAGTATGATACATTGACTTAAGCCAAGTTCAAATTAAATAATTTTTACTACTTTTGAGGTTCTGTGAAAATTTTTAAATGTCAATGAGAGATATTATTAAAAATGTTTATAACAAGGAAAAGCATAAAAAAATTATAAATAATAAATGTACTTTACAGGAAATTGTTGAAAAATATATTTTCAAATTGATTTCATTTTTTAAATTACATCTATATTTTAAATGTCTTCAATACGAGATATTTTGTAGTGTGCTTTTTAAGAACTAATAATAAAATAAATATATTAATTTTGTTTGAAAAAAAAGCATTACTTCATTACTTTTAAAAATTTCTTAACCATCCTAACAGAGAAAAAAACATTTCAATTCCTTCTGCGTGAAATGATACCGAATAAATTAATTCCTTTTCCAAGTTCCCTTCAGTTTCCGTCTTCATATCTCAAAAGAAAAAAAAAGTATAAAAAACTCGAAGGGGAAAAATATAGTTACACGAAAAATCCATTCTTTTTCGCATATTCAAATGCTTTTTTTACTTGATGAATCTCGTAACATACCCTCAGGGAAGATGGATTCTGAAGGTAAAAATAAGTACCTTGGGAAAGCAACGATCAATAGACTTCTAATGCATGCAGCATTTCCACGAATTTAGTGCCCATCAATATTTTCTATTTATTCCCTCGTTTTTGGCGAATCGTACACACTATCTTTTTTTTATCTGTGCAGCAGGGAAGTTAAAAACTTAGGTCTGTATGCAAATGAACTCCGATATCTTTCGAAGTTACGAGAATATATGAATCTAAAATGATGACATTAGCTATTATTTCCTATTCTAAAAGTTGAATTTAAGCCTTTTCCTATTTCTTTCTTTCTTTCTAAGCCTTTGGAGGCAATGAAAAGTGTAATACAATGTATATTGTATGTTTAATCTACTGTTAATAATTACTAATTTTTACTCTGGCGTTAATTGTAAACCTACGCTTATCTGTTGAGAAATTAGTTCTTTGTGTTTGTTACTTTAAAATACGAGATGTGCCCGGAAACTAAGTACCGTTTGGTTCTACCACATCCGCAGTTGTAGTTTTGTTGTTCAGCATTTGTGCCCACGTGTGTCTGGTTGATTATCAATCCAGTGACGTCCTAACAGCAGAAGCCGCGGTAGGCTAAGGGTCAAGGTAACGAAATCGTGGCCGGCCTTTCAGGAGTTCGAGCCTAGTACCGTTTAAGTCTTACCGTGTAAAGTGGGCCGATGCACGTTAAATATGCCGAGGCTCAAAAGTTCTCCTGTTGGTGTGAAACTCACACCAACAGGATATTCACTCACTCAATGCCATAACAGACGGATTGTGTTGTGTTTACACATGTTAGTAAGTGTTTAAAATGTTTAAGACGATTACCGATCCCACTGTTTGTGGAGTGCGTTCTGTAATCCGTTTCTTGAACTCAAAGAACATTAAGCCAGTTAAAATTTACTGTCAACTCTTGGAGATTTATGGTAAAAATGTGTGTAATGAAGAATGAAATAGTGGAAAAGTGGACTTGACAGTTCAATTGATTCAAATCATACCAGAATCAATACTAAAATAGTTTTAGAAATGCTTTACGTTTGATTTAGGAAGAACTAGTTTCTGGTCATGATTTAAACCTTCTTCAAGGTATTTTCAATTTTTTATTTAAAAAATAATGGTTTTTTAGCAAAAATTATATGGGATTTTTGTCAGAATCATGATTTTAAAAGGTTTTACTGTAAAAAATACCTTTTACTAAAGAAGAATTTTCCTTTTAATATCAAACTGGTAAACGTTTTGATAAAGTTCAGATTAAATGGCAAAATTAATATTTACGACAAAGGGGAAACAATATAACAATAAAAGGAATTTAGAAATTCATTCGAATATAATCATCAATTTCAACGTATTCTCAACCATGAGAGGGAAAAAACCCTACTAAACGACAAACAATTAAGATTATCTATTTATTGCTAGAAATCCT
This sequence comes from Trichonephila inaurata madagascariensis, assembly GCA_019973955.1. NCBI lineage: Eukaryota > Metazoa > Arthropoda > Arachnida > Araneae > Nephilidae > Trichonephila > Trichonephila inaurata. The sequence continues at coordinate 34,033 of BMAV01027620.1, forward strand.
GGGTTTAATTGTTCTTACAACTTTTAATCACCTTAAATAAAACTATTCAAACCCATTAATACATTAAAAGCAAACTCAAATTGAAATATTTTACTTCTCCATAAATGTTTAAATGAGGAAAATAACTTTCTTTTGTTCTTAATCATTCAAAAACAATCTCGAGATTCTTCCAGCTGTACTTTTAATCTCTTTCGGATCATAATTATATTATGCAAGAATTAATTTGATAAAACCCTTTCTTTATCTCCTAGACATTTTTCCGGAAACAATCTCTGTACCTGATTTAATCAGGCACCCGTCGCTTAATACGTTTCCTGGAGAAGAAAAAAACGACTTTTTTTTTACTGTGCTCAGAAATGCAGCAGTCTTTAATGCATGCCAGGACTGCTAGGAAATTAAATTCTAATCTCATTAGGAAGATGTGTGTGCTTTTAATTAACTGGACATTAATCTTTTTTGCGAATTAATTCTCTTTTGTGTGTTATAAACAAAATAAATTTTTGGGTCAAACGATTTTATCTCACTCGGAATAGCTTTGAAGAAATTCGAAAGAACTCAAATCGTTTGCTGTTTCAAATAAATAAATTTAAAAATTAAATTTTTAATGCTTAATTGTTGTAAGCTTTCTTACGTAACTGTTAGAGATAAGATTTCAATTCGTTTAAAAAATAAAGTACAAAATTATTTAATGCTAAGCTAATTAAAGGCCTAAACGCTCAAAAAGTTGAAATTAAAAACTCCTTAAATATTATTTAATTGGCATGCTTTTTTAAATATCATAATTGTTAGATATTTATTAAAAAAAACCATATTTAAATTATTTACAGTTATTTTCAAAATTATATTGGATACAGTAGGTTAAATTCATGTGACGTCATAGTCACATGCTAACAGCAATTACGTGTTTCCATCCAATCGGTTCAAAATTCGTGTGACGTCATAGTCACATGCTAACGGCTATCACGTGTTACCATCCAATCAGTTCAAAAATTCATGTGACGTTATAGTGACACGATAAATTATAGTAACACGATAAAAATCAACGATCAATGAAATCAATCAATCACGATCAATGAAAAACACGTGATTGCATTTATCATGTGACTGTCATGAATTTAGCCCTTAACATGTTTTCTAAACACGATATATTTCGCTTCAAAAACAAAAATTGTGGAAAGTTTGATTCTTTTTATGAAATTTTTTGTGCTTTGTGTATACTAATTTCGGTACTTATGTATTAGCGTCACCGCAGCAACAGCCACACAAATCACGCCTTGATATAAATAAATTATAATTTTAAAAAAACTAAAAATGCTTACTTTTATAGTGAATCAAATTAAAAAGTAAAAAAATAATTCTTAATATAAGAATAAAATGATTATAACGAGAAAATTAATGTCATTGAGATAAAAGCGTGGGGTGTGTGCTTGGTACTACATTTTTACACGAACTCAGCATTTCGGAATCGAGCTAGTAAGAAATTATTACAATTAATATAGAGCACCTCACGTCTTAATCCCAATAGCATTAATTTTCTCGTTAATCATTTTATTCTTACATTAAGAATTATTTTTTTACTTTTTAGTTTAATTCACTATAAAAGCGTTTTTTAATTTTTTTTTAAACAATAATTCATTTTTCATTTTTTAGTTCGATCTAAAATAAAAGCCGGGTTTTTTTTTGTTGTTGTTGTTGTTTTTTTGTTTTTAAAACTATTCTTTGTTGAATTTATCCTTGGGTTTGATATTTGGAGCCGGAAATATGTGGCTGCTGGAATTTGTCTTGCTCGTCAATGGATATTAACGGGTGTGAAGGGTATTTATTCTTTCAGTTTACGGGGCCTCGGATGAGTCCCATATCGTTATATTTCAAAGATCCGTTTCTATAGATGCAGGGCTAACTAATAAAATGTGTTAAGAAGAAATATTAAATGTCAATCGTATTATCACCTTTTAAACGTATTGCTTTTATGTTAATTCGTATCATCACTTCTAAATGTATTGCTTTTGTGTTAATTCGTGTCATCACTTCTAAACGTATTGCTTTATAAAATTAAAACATATTTAGCAGTTAGAACATAAATTATTGTTATTCACACGCACGAGTCTTTTTTTTTAATCTCCATTTTCAGAAAAACTAGATATATTTTATAGTAAGAAACAACATAAAGAACAATTTTTTTCTATTTTATTTGTATTTGTCCTATTTGCGGTTTTAGTGTTGCACTTTATTCTATAATTGGCTAATCTAGAATTAGTTGCCAATTCTCGAAATCTTTAATATCCTTTTTTATGAGAATCTTGATCAGGACAATGAAACAAAATTATGAAATTATTGTATTGTCATCGGTCCTTGACAAATGTGCAAAATTTCGAATCCATCTGACCTTTTAAAGAGGGCAAAAATCGAGTAAAAATATTCCATTACATACGTGAATCGTATAAAAACATGTTAAAAACACTAAGATTCTGTTTTATATGGGGGAAAAAAAATCAATCGGTCAGATTTTGGTTTGAAAATGGCACAATTCGCTTAGCGCTAATTTTGCTGCGGTGACGCTAATACTTAAATCCCCTACTGGGTTTTGAAACGGAATTACTTCGAAAATATCTTTTTCCGTATTTCGTATCATTTTTCGTTTTATGCAGTGTTTCAATATAATTGATCTCATTATATAAAAGAATATTTTCTTTTGTGTATTAATTTTGAAAAATATTCTGATTCTACTCATTTATTTTCTTGGAACCAATTTACTATGGAGAATTTTGAATTGCATGTTATTTAATGATTACATTACACAACAACTTGAGATTTAAAGTTACGAAAGAGGATTCACTAAAATTTTCTTTTCAGTGTTGACAGGTAAAGATGGTGCAATATTTTCTCATGTCATTTTATTTTAAAATTTTAATACGTTCTCAATAATTATCCTAACACAATAAAGGATAGCTAGCTTTAAATTTTTTAACTAAAATGATTTTTGAAACCTTTTTTTTATTTTGAAATTAATTCTAATAATTTTTTTTATTCTTAAGTGTAGCTTAAGCTAAAAAAAAGGCTGAAAATGGTTTTACTGATTTTCTTTTAAATTTTAACAATTTGGCAAACGGATTGGCTGTTAACCATTTTTATGTAATTTTTGGAAATAAAATGTGCAATAACCTGTATCTCAATATTTTGAACTTCAGATAGTTTTATCTAATTGTTAGGAGTAAAGATTTTTGAAAAAGTTATTTAAAATCGTATCGATGTGAAACAAATTTGATGACGTGTTTCAGTTTTGCTATGTATGAAAATAATCCATGCAACTTTTTTTTCAACTGTCGTTTTTAGGTAGAGCAAAAGTAATTTTAAAACTTTTTGGTATTTACACATTATCACAACAATCGCCAAATCTATTGATAACTCTCCAAGTTGGCAACCCGGATTTCCTATGTGTCGTACGCGCTGAATTGGCAACCCTGTGCTTCGTTTTACGGAATGTCGCCAATAGGTTGCGATAATACGCAAGCACAAACTTTTTTTGCAGCATTACGTTTCATTTAGCATTTAAAAGTACCATAGAAATATTAATTAATATACCATTTCACCTTAATATCTTCCTTGCATAATTGCATTTATTTAAATACATTTAATTTCATTTAAACAAGCTCATGTTACTCCCAGCACTATTTTTAAATCATCCAATTTTTATTTTTTAATCATCCAATGTAACGAGTGCTGCTGTTTTTGTTATCAAATTGTTTTTTACTTTCACCTTAAACGTTATGTTTTTGAAATGCAAGTTTTAAATTGTGAATTGTAAGTACATTTTTACTGGTTAAAATACCTAAATATAAAGTGTTCGTAAATTTTAATTTTTCATAATTAATACTACTGAATACTGAATGTTTCTATTTTCTGTTCTAAAAACACTACGAAAACATTACTGAATAAGATCTAATACAAAACTTACTTAATGCTTCATATTAGAAATGTAAAAAAAGTGCAAAAGTAGGGAAAAAAAGCCGAATGCATTAACATTTTTTCATCCATCCGGACGGAAACTTAAAAAAAAATACGATGTCACTACGAAGATTTATAGCCTTAAAATAAAAAAAAAACAACAGTAGAATGTGAAAAAAAAATACTTTTTGAGGAAATCTTGAAGATAAGATGACATATAAATGAGAATATATTTTTTTGAAAAAATGTTTGTTTACGATCTTTCTTAAGAATGTAAATTCTTGAACATAAAAATAAGAGAAGAGAATGAGTGCTACGAAATGAATTTCTTTTTTTTTCTACTCACATTCCCACCCCCTTCATATCCAATTATTCCGTTTATTATTTCGCTTAAATTTTATTTGAGTTTGAATTAAAAATTCAAACTTTGTTCCTTCGTCAAATTTTGCTGAAAAGTTAGGATATTATTGGGCAGAAAGATAAACTTCCACACATTTATAATACACTTGTTGAATCCTTAGAGATTAATGTCTTTTACATACACATTTAAATTTTATCATATATTTTTATAGCATTAAGTTTTCTGAAATGATTTGGTATTTAAAGTGTTCCGTTTTAGCTATAGATTGTTTTTGCTTCTAAGTTTATTCAATTCCTACTATTGGTTCACACCCTCCCTATATATATATATATATATATATATAGTCGGACCTCTATATAACGAAGTTGCTAAATCCCGAAAAGAAGATCGTTATATGGAAAATTCGTTATATAGAGGTTCATCTTTCTATTTTCTTTATAAACCACATAAATGAAATTTTAAATTCATGAACACTATGTATTAAAAAAGTAATTATTCATACCTTTTGTAAAATAATTATTTATTTTATATATCTAACCCATAAAAAAAAGGAAGAAAAATGGCAAGGAAATGGATGACCTAATTTTTGAGAATGGGATTTCTTTTTTACTGTACTATTCTATTACAATAATTAAATTTAATGAATGAATATATAGTAACAAACAAAAAAAAAATAGTCCGACACCCTATATAGAAAGGAAAATATAAAATTGCAAGGGAAATCGTTTTCTATTTTGTTACTTTTTATTGTAAATTTGTCATATGTATATACATAGTTATATTAATTGTAAGTATTTAATAAAAAGTAACTAAAATAAAATTTTCTTTGTTGACCTTAGTAGGAATTGATTTAAAAAATTTGTTTATATTACTTTTTTTTGTGTGGTTAAGAGAAGGCTATTTTTTAAAAATACTTTTTTTTAAAGAGAAAAGTGCATGTTTATTTTTTCATTAATTTACTCCTTAAATTTTTTTATGTTACGTATGAACTTCAGGGGCCTCTAAATGTATAATTGTATTTTTGGTGGACCATACCTATACGATTGAGCGTTATATTACAATCCACAGTATCTATATTATCACTTATTTCGTCTCTATTCACATTTCCAAATCACTGAAAAGGAACTTCATGATAAACGGTCAACGTAAGACAATAGTGACAAACTGAAGTGTTATGTCTCCAGTTTACCATTGTTTTGCCAATTCTCGCTTTTGAATGTCGCTAGATGCAGCATCAAAAATCACTAAACTCAGAAGCAATTTCGCTGAAAGCAGTAGCTAAGTTTTTTAAAAAAAAGTATAATCCATATTCTATAAAATGTTTTGTTACGCGTCATTTTTGAAAGTGAGTCTCCATAAAAATATAAATAACATCCCAATTATTTTTGCGGGCTTTCAAAAATTTTTCATGCACCACCGGTTGAACACTGTTTTTGAGACATAAAAACAAATTAAAGTTCAATGATTCTAGAAGAAAAAATATTGAAATTTAATATTTAATCCCTAATTGATTCTTTGGTTATGTACATCAAAAACTGTAGGCAAAATGTAACGGGGCTTTAAATTTCACACATGATTTGACTTCAATTCTTTAAAAGTAAGAAATAAAAGTCTAAATGGAATACAAAGATACATGAAATCAAATGTATTCAAAAGAAAAACAAAGGTTCTATTGAGTAAAAGTATTTTAATATCAGTATTAAAAAAAAGTTATGCACGTGAAACTTGATCCACGTCTCGAACGGATGAGAATATAAGTATCTACGAAAGGAAGATTTTAAGATTATTTTTGGAGGAACTCAGGAAAATGGAACTTGGCAAACATCAAATTTCGAGCTCTACCACTGATATAAAGAATATGAAATCGTTAACTTCATCAAAATACAACAAATTAAATGGACAGGTCACTTTGTCATAATGGACGACGACCGCACCACTAAAAAGGTCTTCAATGCCCAACCAATTGACACACGGAGAAAAGGCAGACAAAGTTTTACATGGATTGATGACCTAGAAAAAAATCTCCTTGTTTTGGGAACTAGAAATTGGAGAACACTAGCAGGAAGAAGGCTGTCTTGTGTAGAAAAGGCTTCTTGAGAAGGCCAAGACCCAGCCTTGGTAGCCATTGAGGAAGGAAGGAAGAAACAAAATGTCAGACTTACTGTGTACCAGTGTTAAAAATGATTATAAACCTAAAACAGAAATGAATTTTATTTCGAAAAATAGTATTCCTTACTGTGTGGTAAGTTTATTCAGAATATGTTATTATAAAGGTGTTTTTCATCTAGAAGTTTTCAGACATCGGTAAATATCTTAGGCAAAGACAGTTGTTAGTTATGTTTTTATTTTTTTAATTCTTTCATATTACTAATGCAATCTTACATGTTGTTTACTTTTTAAGCTGTATGAATAGATTGTTTTGAAGTAACCTAAGTTCTTTTTCTCATGGCATTTATTGTCAGTTCACTTCATTTCTTGGAATTTTTTTTACTTGAAAATGTCCTGAAATCTTCATTTTTATACACATTTTGCAGCTTGGATTTATAATTCTAAATCTGACCTTGAGATAACTAATAATTCTGCATGTATATCTGTATTCTAAGTTTTTCGTATGTTACCACTTTTGAAGGGTAAAAAGTTTATTCTAACTTTAAAATATTTGTTTGGCAAAAGTGACATGATAAACAGATTCTAAATACAGTAATACCCCGAACTTACGCGATAGGTGGGACCGAGTGATAATCGCGTAAGTCGGGGTATAATTTCAGATATAACTATATATAAATTGTTATCAGTTGGGTCCGGGGATGAAAGAAAATAGTAATATTAAGAAAAAAAGTTTAAATAAAATCTTAGATTACACAAAATCTCAAACCGAAGTTATTTTGATGTAGAAAATTTCAGAAAATCCAACAAATTAGTTCACCAGCTCACAAAGATACTTTTTTCCTTGTAGCATGCTAATATATTTTCCTTCCCTGTTTTGTTAAAAAATATATATTCTTCGTTGAATTTTATATATTCTGAAATTTCTAACCCCCTTTTTTCAATTAAACGGGCCTTCTGTAAAATTCCCAACAATGCCGTTCGATCTTCTAATTGAACTGGGTCTAAAGACATCTAAGACACCCAGGGGCTGTACTTCGTTTGGATGACATTACCATCTCTCCAAATCTGTGTAAATATAACACATACAACAAAAACACGATATAAAAATGATAATTTTACCCAACTGACGACATCGTCAGTCGATACTGAAAGGCTTGGCATCAAATGATCAAAAATCCAATCCACAAGCGTTGGATAAAAAATAAAATAAACAATTACGACTTGTAATAACAAAACCACACTTCTTAGATAAGAAATAAGTAACTCAAAATAAATTGAAACGGCTAAGCGTTGATTTCGAACGATACGTCCGAACGTGTACTTTAGCTTGTAACGGTGATATCTATATAAGCCAGTAACAACCTCGGAATTGAAGTGATCATTTTGGTCCAGTGGTATGTTACGTGCCTATGGAACCGAAGGTCGCGAGTTCTATCCTCCTCAATGGTGACTTTGACGCAGCAAACAAAACCGCCAGATTCACATGACGCTACAAGCAAGCCGTCAGACACAATTGACGCTACGGCAACTACTCACACGTTCGCCATAACAACTTTTTCGTTCGTTAGCCTATCCACCGACTCTGTGGTGGGGGAGTGTGCAGCGGTGGTATCTATACAAGTCAGTAACAGCCTCCGAACTGAAGTATTATTTTGGTCCAGTGGGGTATGTTACGTGCTTACGGAACCGAACCTTGAGTTCTATCCCCTCAAGCTAAACAGGAAATTAGAAGTGAGTAATAAAGTTGTATAGCTCTCAAATAAAAGACGAATCGACGAACTTTGAAAATCGCTTAAGTCGAGGTATTGTTGTACTTACCAAAATTCTAAAACTGCTGCCCCCTCAGGGGGATCACCTTCTTTAGGTGGGTACGGGTGTCACAATCCCGAGGTACCCTAGTGATCTTTTCCTTTTCCGAAGGGGCTTACTATCTTTAGTAAACACGGGTGTCACGACCCCGGGTACCCCAGTGATCCTTCTCTATTTTCGGCCCTCCATCTTGTCATCCAATTTCTTCTTTTCCCGTCCAGACCACAGACCTATGAATGTTTGGTGCAGTCTAGCCAAAACTGGCTCTTGCGCCATAAAACACCAAACTCAACTCAACTCAACTAAAACTGCTGCAAGGAAGAACTTTTCTGTTACATTTAATGAGAAAATAATTAATCAACCAACCAAATCATTTTCGAAATTATATGTCTTTGAATTAATGATTTTTTTTTCTCGTTGAAAGATCAGAAATTAGTTTTTAAAAGTCTTTTTTTTTCCTGAGTTATTTTAAGAATAAAAGGATTTGTGAAGAAAAAAATTATACTGTCAGAACACATATTTCTATAATAAACTTTCGAATTCCTCATACAGAACTCCGTAATAAATCTTTCTTCAATAAAATGAAAAAAATCCTGACAGTGGAATTTTTTTTTTTTACCTATAGTACTGCTTTCATTTAAGAGAAGAATATTTAACAAAGAAATAACGAGAGACTCTCTTTACACAAAAAGAAGAGTAAAGCAGTTACTTTTGTATTATACCCATCTACAACTAGATGATTGATCATCGGAGCTTTCATCTGACACAAAAAAATTTTTTTCTCCTTTCTTCAATCTATCGGCTGTTTTTATTTCGTATTACTGTTGTGGTAAATAAAAAATGACTGTATTGGGAAAAACGCTTTGTTGGAACATTCCTATTGTTTGTACGCAAATACTTTCTAACGTGATGTTTATCTACAGAAGCCTTTTACGCAAATTAATACAATTTAAGTAACAATGTAACATTCTGCCTTCCTTCCTCATTTCATATTCCGCTTGTATTTCTTTGAAAGAAAGGGTTTTATGGCTTTAGAAGATGAAATGGGTTAGAAGAATCGTGACTTTTTTCTGGCTAGCTGAGGATAATTAAATATGTATTTGTATTTAAATATAGTTCGGTACACGAGTATAAAATGTATCATGGCAAAGCAAAAAAAAGCAAAGCTAAAAGCAATGTTTCATTTTAAATATGCTGGAATTACTTTACTTAAGGGTACCAAAACAGGCTCGAAAGAGTAAAAGGCCAAAAATAAGACTCTTCGTTTATGGGACATATATCTTTAAAAATTTCCAATAAAGCTTAGATTTTTTGGGAATCTTAATAAAGATATTTTAATCATTCTGTAGAAATACAAAAAAATTTTTTGTTAATTTTTTTTCTTCTTAATGTAGTTGTACATAATTTTTGAGATCTCATAATATATGCTTAGGTTTAGGAACCATTTTTTTAAAAAAAAAAGTATCTCTTAAATATGTAAAATGTTACTGCAAATATATAAAACAATACACACAAAATATAATGAACTTATTTTTTTTAGTAAAAATATTAAGATAGTTTCTTTAAATATAACTGTAAAACTTTGTAGTATTGAAAACTTCTATTTTTTTCTCCTTTTTCACACATGAAACTATTTTTTTAAAAAAACTATGTACTACTTCGACTAAAAAAATGTAACTTCATTATATGCACAGGTATCCTATATAAAAGTATACAAAATTTGGGCCCCCCCCCCCATATAGTGCAATAGTGTTTTTTTTTTAAAGTGAACCTAAAAACAAAAAATTACGCTTTGGAGAAAAAGTTGAAAAACTAAACATTTGTAAACGTTTGTTTACATTTTTATCAATTACTTTTTTCGTATTTTAATGTTATTTTATCAAAGAACATATAAGTGTTATACATGTTTAGATTCGGAAAAATTGGCACTATTTTTTAATACTAAAATTGAAAAATCGATTTTTTGAATGTGTATGATGTCCTGGTTCTCTTAAGAAAGACTGAGAACAAAAAATAAATAAATGAACAAAGGATTTGGACATCCACACATAAATAGATTTTGAATTATTTATTGAAAAACTGGTTCAACCTATTCTTATTCGCATAGATCTATGCATAATAAAATATTCTTAACGTAGATTTTATATTAAATTTAATTTTTCGTAAATCAGTTCATTTAATGGAAAAATTTTGTGCTGAATATCAAACTGTTCTTTCACCTATGTATTTGAGAGCTTGAATTGGAAGGTAATGTAAAATTTTTAATTTTATTCTAAAAGAGCAAATGATTATAAAGCACGAACATGGTTTTAACATTAAATGGACTGAAGAATTCAGTCGAACTGTATTTCTTCCTCAAATGGTTCAATATGTTGCTGTAAGTTTAACATCACATGTGAACAATGCCCCTTTCTTCAAAAATGGCATTGTTCCAAATATGTTTTCTAAACATTTCTTTCTTAGTGAATTTTGCTTCAACGTAACATATGAGATGGCACGAAATACCCTCCATAACAGTTTTACTGGATCGACACTTTATTTTCTGGACAAAAAGCATGTTCGTACTTCTCGTAAACTGCATTTTCTTGTAATGGCCAACAATTCTGCTTTTACTAGAACATCAGTAACATAGTATTCGTATTTCGTTGTATAGGTATATGAAATGAGGAATGGTTTTAGTTTAAATTTTAAATATTAGCTAAAATGACAAATGTATATTAATTATTTGTGTAAGGGATCTGGAGTAACATCAGTAAAACATAGTATTCATATTACGTTGTATAAGTATATGAAATGAGGAATGGTTTTAGATTAAATTTTAAATATTAGCTAAAATGACAAATGTATATTAATTATTTGTGTAAGGGATCTGGAGAGAACTCAAGGATAATGTATTCAATACTCTAAGCTTCCCCTTGGTGCCAAAATTTACAGAATTTTCGATTCGTAATTCTTTATAAAAATTTTTTTTCTGGTTCATGTAGTTGTGTAAAATTAAATAGAGCATTCATTTATTTTACTGCTAGAATGTATTTTTCAATACGAAAAACCAATGCGCCTTAAACATTGAAAAGTGATTTGTGAAGACTGCAACAAGGCATCTTAAAATATAAGCAGTCGTGACACAATAACTAACCATTATCTTTTTGATGTTTTTTTCGCTTAAATATTTTAATCTCTGATTATATTTTAACTATTTTATGTCAAATATATTTTAAAGTCAAATCTTACTAATAAAATGATTAAATCGTCTTCAAATATAAGTATGGGGTGATACATATGAGAGATGCCACGCGCCTATGGATAAAACTTTTTGAAGCTCGCCTAGAGGAGGGGTGCTATTCAAATTTATCATTTCTAAGGAAAATAAAACAAAAATAGTATTTTATCCTTAATAAAAATTCCTAAATTTTTCAATGGTCTGTCAATCTCTTTTTAGAGCAAAAATGCATGAGTTATTAATTAATTTTTGTTATAATTAATGAGTTCTGAAGGAACTCAAAAAAAAGAGGAATGCTAGAATGCTTAAAGAACAATTTATTTTTCTTTCGCTTGAAGTAATAAATTAAGAGAAATCACATAATATAGAAAATTATTCACTAAAAGTAAAACTATCTCCGAGTCGATCGCGGGTTCATTTTTCAATTCCTACTATTAGTTCACTCTCCATTTATTTATTTATCTTCGTGGAATTTTCAATCGTTAATAAAATACATTTTAAAGCGCTCAATTGTGCTGAAATTTTATATACATGATTATTTTGAATGACAATACAGTAACTTAATTATAATTAATAAAAATTAGTTGATTAAAACTAATTATTTAAAGACATACAAATACAGCCACATTGGCATCATTTTTGGCGACTTGTGTCAAAACTTGAAAAGGTTTTTTTCTCACATTTTAAAGCGCATTACTCCATGCTTGGTCTTCGTTTTTCATTTTGGTGTCCAACTTAATTCGTAGCATGGAAAGTCGATATCACTAAGCATTCCGATTGGGATGGACACATTTTTTTTATGAATGTCATTATGAGTACTTGTGTATTATCGCAATGGTCGTCAACTCTATTAAAAACTTGCCAAGTTGGCTACTCCAATTCCCTATGTGTCGTAGGCGCTAAATTGACAACCATGTGTTTCATTTAATCTTTTGTCTTCAATAAGTTGCGATAGTGCGTAAGGTACCCCATTATCATAATGTTTCTCCAAAATCTTTTCTCTCATAAAAACAATGGTGTACTGCCTCCTCCAAGAATTGCCCTTTTTGTTTTGAATCGTGTTTCCATTAACTTATACAAATTCCTATGTCGCTTTCAATTAAAAACTATTTAGTTCATATTTCCACCAAATTTCTTGTTTCTATATGCTTAATCGTTTTCAAATTTACAGAAAAATCATTTTCTGTAAACTTTTGTCACTTTTGAAGTTTAATGTATTTATTAATTATCCAAGATCTTTCTTTTAAATGAGGTTAAATTATTGTGACTAACAAGTATTGTAACATTTTTTATTTGATATGCAATAATTCTTCATCGAAGTAAAATGTATTCTAAATGTGGTTCTCTATTATTGAGAAATAAGAAAAATGTTTTTCTGCAGCTATCCAATTTAAATAATTTATATTTTGTAATGTTTAAAATGCTTATTGTGGGGTTACGTTGTTTTTAGATAAGAATGCGCAAATGGACTAAATTCATGACTGTCACATGATAAAAGCAATCACATGTTCTCATTGATTAAAAACTGACATACTAGTAGTTCTACTTGTAAAGTTGAGATAACATTTAAAATTTGATGATTGGTTAAAACTGTTCACGTGTTAAAATTCTTCAAATACTTATTTTAAATTTAAAAAAAAAACCTTACATTGTACGTGTACTTTTAAATTAAGCTCATTTTGTTTAATTATGCATTATTATCTTTGACAGATATACAATTTTTAAAAGAATGTTTCTGCAAAAAGTAAAAGGTGGCAACAGTAAAGCACATGAACTAATGGGCTCAATTCATGCGACGTCATAGTCACACGATAAAAACTATCTAGTTTTTCCAGCTAATCAGTTCAAGCTCTCCATTGTTGCCAAGTCTTGCTCTTTGCAGAAACTTTCTCTTGAAAAGTACATATGTTTACAAAATGCATTTTATTTAAAAGTATAAACATAAAATGATTTTTTTTTTATTTAAAAAAAAATTTTTTTTGGAAGAATTTTTTTCCCCTAACATTTAAACATCTTTACCCAAATATGAAATTTGAAATTTTATCTGAGTTTTACAAATAGAACAAGTACAATTAGTTCAATGTTTGTTTTGAATTCAATGGAAAACAGGTGTTTTTATCATGTGACTTCATGAATCGAGCCCATTGGCTGGAAACCCGTGATACATTTACGATATAACTTTGAAGTCACATGATTTTATTAACTGATTGGCTGAAAACACGTGACCGCTGTTATCATGTGACTAAAATGAAGTTACATGAATGCAAATGTTTGTTGTAAAAAAGATGCACGTTGAGCTACATGTTTTGTCGAAATGCATCTATTCCTTTTATTTAACAAGATTTAAATATATTATAAGAATCTTAATATATTTAACTATACGTAATAACATGTAATGTAAAACGTAGCTATAGTTAATAATTAGTTTAATACGTTTTATCCATTTCGTTAAAACTTTTTCAGTTTTGAATCATGTTGAAGCGTCGTAAACATTACACATTGTATATTAAATTTTTTTATGACTTTGCAAGAATTTTTCAAATTGAAATAATACTGAGAACAATACTTTAAAAATTAATATTCTTAGGTAATAAAGCGTTTTTTTATTTTTCTTTGTATTGATTTAGATATTATTTAATTAGTGATTTAAAAGAGCAGTCTCTGTTGGATAAACTAAAGAAAAGAAATTACACTTAGATCAATGCGTCTCAAACTTTCAATGTTTGCGACCCAATTTTCAATCATAATTTTCATCGGCCCCCTAAACGCATATAATAACAATGTATTCAATTCAATAATAATGTTCTTTATTGCTAAAGCTACAATACGACTTTAATTATAAACAGTACAAATTATCAAGATAAGTATTAAATTTTGTATATAACAAACCACAAAAATACCACATTTGTATACCACAAAAAAAGCCCTTGGGTAAATTAACTTATATTAACTTAACCCATTAACAGTATTAATGGATTAAGAATGAATACATTGTGTCGTACTGAGATACATATATAAGTATATCATATCAGTATAAATATGTATTTTATTTATTATGTCAAAATGTATTTTCTTTTACTTCCTTTCATTAAATTAATATTTTCTTAAATCTTTTTTTTCAACTTTTCGATATCCTCATGCCTCCCTGGTGGATTATCATGCCCCCCCCCAGGGGGCGCGCTCCACAATTTGAGAAACGCTGACTTAGATCTTAAAAATATTCTATCAATATTCCTTTAAAGAATAAATCCTACTTTGAATACTCTTAATTCTACTCATTTTGAGGGGGAAAGTATATACTAAAATGATTGTTTACGATGTACATTTTTTTCTTCGGCAAACATTTCTTCACGCATTACTAGGTAATCAATACGTTCTTCATGAATATTTTTTAAACAACCAGCGGTTCAGAAGATGATACAACACAATAACAACTAATCCAGAATTAAAACAATAATACATCTGGAAGTAATTTGAATCAGCAATTCATACGCAAATGCCGTTTCCATTGTTAAGTCGTTTCCGCCGGTACGTGAACCGATAGAAGCTATCTTTAATGTTTGTCATTATCGCATGCGACGAACCATAGCTCCTTGTCAGAACTTGGAAAAGAAAAAAAAAAATGGTGGACTTTTCTGTAATTGAAAGTTGTTGGAAAAGAGTTGCTTTTACTGTAGCCTTATTCTACGGTCATTTAACTGCATTTAAGTGGAGGAAAGCAATTGTTTTTACTACCTGTGATGTGTCTGACTTTGCTTTTGTCGGCTGTGTAATGAATACATTATACAGTAGTTATTGTCACTCTGAAAACTAGTGACACTTTAAAAGCTTCGGATTCTAAGTGACAACTCGCATCTTTTTATTTAAATATATTTATTTTTTTAACTTAAAAGAGAGTACAATTTAACTTTTTAGTTTCTTTTACTGAATTAATGTTTTGTGGGAATTGAATGGTATAAAGGACAAAATTTCAGTAAATTTAATTTTATCTGTTATAATTAGATAAAGGTTTGATAATTTTGTGTTTATCAGGGGTGGGCCATTATTTTAGCTCGAGGTCCATATTGTGGAAGCGGAAAATACCAGAGGTCCACACCTTTTTAAAATGATTGCATTCATTAGTTAACTTATAATATAAAAGGTATAAATTGTTCCACATAAAAAGCAGTAAACATAAGTCAAATGAAATAGTGGCAGTTTTACTCAATTTGTTTATTGTACTAATTTCATATCTATAGCTGTAAGCACATTTAAATGCTAGAATAAGTTTAATGAGACAAATGCACTGTGACGTCTTGACCCCTTGAAATTACTTCGTAACATATAACTTTTGTGGGATCTCACAGTTATTTGCCAAAAAGACATTTTATTCTAGATTAAATAATAAAACAGATTCATTACTAATTTGTCAAAGTTCACCGATTTTCGCCGACTCCGGCACTCTGTCTTTTACCAGTACGCAAAGTTCATCTTTCTTGAGGCGCGGCTACCCCCGCAAAATCAACCGAGCGTCTTCGAAGAGCACACAATTTCAGAGCGAAGTAATTCCGTAAATAGAAGGCAATCGAGGGTTCCCGTCAACTTCTGAGCCGACCCTTTAAACTCCCCAATCACCTCTCATTGGCACGTGTAATAGATCTGCACATGGCTCTCCTCCCTTTAGTCCTACTCCATTGGTGCTTCGAGACAATAAATCTCGTCTGTCCCGATTCTAAAGCGGTATCTTGTTCATCATCTGGAGGTTTGTCACATTTACACCGAGGGTGTGTCTTTGTCCCGATTGGCCGATATTACTCTTCATTCGAATTGTTTGTGTACCAGATGTGCGAGAGGAACCCAACACAATGGAAGCTGTTCCTCGAAGCTTCCTCCCTATAGAACGTTGCGACTAAAGATCGTCTGTATGTCGGCGAAAGAAAAGGTGTGGCGACATCAAAGTCGTTTACCGAATCAGCTCACATGTGTTATGCCCTAGGCATGAGGAAAAAATAACCGATCATTTTTGGAAGATACAATACCCCATCTGGAGAACCTGATCCAAGCTCGTCAATCTTGACTATTGCTGGGGCAGAGTTCTAATAATGAGCAGATGTCACAGTACCCATATCATATTTTTCTACATTTTTTTTATAAATCAGGAGTGAGACTGCTTGCCGAAAGTCTTATCACAGCCTTAAAGTTAATATCAGCCAACTTGCATCTATATTTACTCTTGTTGATCTTCATGTAAGAGAAACTTGGCTCACAAATATATGTCGACCCTAACATAAAAAGGATTTTGTCTGTATTTCAGTGGTTCTCAAACTTTCAATACTTCCGACCCAATATTCAAACATAGTTTTCATCGCGGCCCCCTCCATACAATAACAGTTTATTGAATTCAATAATACGATATTTTGATGCTAAATCTACAATACGATTTAAATCTCTTAAGTTCCACCCGCGCATATAAACGTCTCGCTCAGCTAAAACATTCTTTTCCCCGGACGTATATATACGTCTGTCAAAAGTACGATCTTTTCTGTGCACTTTTAATATTTCGCAGGCTTTGGAATACAATAAAAGGACGTGTTTGCGAAGGATGTACTTATATTTCAGAGGATTTGCTTATTTTTTATTCCTTCCCCTCCCCCAATACATCTTATAAGCACGCCTACGTGGAAAACGATGGCATTGGAGAGCGAATCGCATACCTTTTAATCGACAGTTAAGGAATTCATTATAAGCCGCACAAACTATCAAGATGAGTATTATTTTTTTTATAGTGACACAACCATGGTGGTGATTATTATACTTATTCTTAACTTAGTATTGTTAAATTATGAAATACATTATGCAGTACTGATACTTTTATAAGTGTATTATATCAGTGCATTAGTAAATGTGTATTTTATTTTTTATTATGTCAGAATCTATTTTTTGTTTGTTTACTTTTAGTAAACTAGTAATTTTTCTAAAATCTTTTGTTTTCCGCTTTTCAATATGCTCGCGCCCCCCCTTGTAGAGTTATCACGCTCCCCAAGGGGGGCGCGCCCCACAGTTTGAGAAACGCTGCTGTATTTGGTTTTCTGTCTTGGCGGGCCAATATTTGCCCACTACTGTTATAGGGTAATTATTATATTATATAATAATTAAATTAGTAAGAGTTATTAATTTTACGTTATTTACATGTAATACACTGTATTACATATTTTTGTATTATAGGAAAGATTGTCAATAATTATTCATTTTAATATTGTTAAAACTTAGATCATTCTCATGCATATAACTATTTCTGATAAATGTATCTAATAAATATTTGCAATAAACAGTTGAATTTATCTATATCTATCTTGTTCACTTTCATCTTATATTCTTCAAAATTCCATACATGCATTTAATTAAACTACGAGAGTTTATTATATCATGGATTAAATTTGATCAATTTCGTTGAATATATAATTATAAATCTTTTTAAATACGCAAAATGTGGGAAAAAGTTATTAAAATAAATCCTTCTTTTAACAATATTGGAAGAAGTTCTTATCTTTAGAAATTTAAAGATGTGCTCTGTGTCAATATTAGTCTCAAAATTGATCGTACATTTCTGTATAGTTTTATCCTTTTAAATGGGGTGAATGAAATTTCGTTCTGATGACGGCTAAATCTTATAATTAAAATATTTTGAACATACAACATATCAAGCAGCTTTTACATTTCTGTAATAAATTTTAAATTTACAAAGACTGTTAAATCTCTTTTTTCTGGCTTACGTTTAGTATATTAACTAATTTAAACCTTCTTTAAAACAGTTTCGTATATAGATTAAGCAGAGATCTAAATTAAATAGTAATTTTTTAATTTTTAATAAAAGAACATTTAATTTTAAAGGTATTACAGTGTTGGAACTTAAATTGAAAATTAGTTTCTCAGAACTTTCGAATTACAATTCTAAGTATGTAAATTTACGCACCTTTCTGCAAACAAAGTATTATTATCCATACCGAATTTGAATTATATGTTGGAATTGTAAGAAGCGACGTAGATCTGAGTTATTAATTGTTCAAATTCAAAACTACTCTTGCGATAAATTATGGTACTTGCATGTTTTAAAGGGTACGCTTAAGTAATTGATGAGACCTCGAATTATTTACTCACGTGGAAATAAAATTAAGTAGAGTCCGTGATGCGTTAAGCTCGCTTATTAAATATTCTTGAAAATTATTCATTTAATCCATTACATGTGCTTCTAAGAACTCAGAATTCAACTTGGGATTGTTGCAGAATACTTTAATAGATCATTAAATTATGTAATAATAAATAGATTTAAGTAGTGTTTTGATGTGTCTTAGTAAATTATTTTTGCGGTTTATTATTTTATTTAAATATCTAATTTTTTAAATATTACATTATGTCACGAAAGTGTTTAACTATAATATTTTTAATTATTCTTTAATTTGTAATCGAAAGACTTAAATTCTCGAAATAATATTTTGTTTGTGCTAACAAAAGTATTGAAATTATTTCTTTAATTTAATTTGTTTTTAATCTGTATGTCGCAAAATGATATATATATATACACACAATTGCAGAAGAATCTCTCTCAAAATGTCTTGTAAATTTTAAGGAAATTCGGAAAGTTGATAACATTTTAAATTAATTACACGAAGGAGTTGTTTTCGATCTTATTCTTTATCATCTTGTTTTCTGTGTGTGAGTTCACCTCCACAAGTTGGGAATAACGTATTAATTAAAAAGCTATTTATTCCAAATTATGAAAATTTTCCTATAAAACATAGATTGATTTCTTATCTGAAACATTCTTATTTAGTTCAATGTGTATTGTGTTGCTAAGTAAATTTACTCACTGTATTTCTTATCTTTCAAAGTTATATTTCATGATTATTTTTATTTAATTAAGTTTTGCTTATATAGACCGATTTAAAATACTGTTTTGTATTTTTGTTTGTCATGACAACATTCTATAGAGTATTTAACATTTGTTAAGGTGCGTAACAGTGGATATTTTTAGTTGGATATATTTCATATGCCGAAAGAATTTTTTTTAATATCTCAAGAATTATATATCCCATTTTGGATACTTGTGTGTGCATATTAACCCCAAACCTGCTATTTTTCTCCAAGGATGAACTCCATGCTAAAGATTAATGCAAAGATTTTTCAAAGTATGGAAACCTATTTGACACCAACTTAAGGACAATTGCTAAATTTGCTAATATTCGCCAAAGGTCGCCAATAGCATCATGTTAATACTTAAGTACTAATATTAGAAATATATTTTTAATACAGATTTTTGAATATTAATGACCTTCATTACTTTAGTTAAGCCTTTAGTATTATATAGAATTATCATACTTAATTTTTTTCTTGCACGATTATTTGTTTTTATATTTAATGTGTTAACTATTCCTGTAACTCATGCAGAAATATCTTATCCCATGATTAAATTGGAATATATATAACAATGCCTTACATTTTTCGGGGTTTTTTTAAATATATTTTGCAGAAATTGTGGATATATTTATTAAAAAGCATTTATTAAACTTAATAGCTTCGAATGGTCGTAATTCGTTTTGTTGGAAATATCATTAAAAATTGGTTCCAAAAGTTTTACTCGCTTAATTTTAAAAACAAAAGTTTTAGATTGATAAGATTGTTTTATGTATTTAAATTTATCTTTTCTAATTGACTTACTTTGAATGATTTTTTTATAATGCCTCTAGAAGTCAATTAGTTTTCAATTTAGTTTAGATATCTGTATAATATTATACAACTTGCGAAACTAAGCTCTATTTCAATATAATGACCCTATCAATACCATAATAGTTAAACAAAAATTAAATAAACTAGCATAATTCTTTAAACTATCTTCCATTTTTGATGAAAAATTTAATTAGTGTAATAGGTATATATAATTTTTTCAACTGGTTTTTTTTTTACATCTCTTAAATTTGTTTTCCATACAAAAGATTTTGTCCTGTTGAAATATTTTCACTTTGTATACAACTAAATTAATATAGCAATACATTACTAAAAGTAGCAATTTATAGAACACAATAGAACATTTTTTTCTGATCTGTTTTTATTTTAAATCTGATTAAAATAAATGTAAGACATTGATAAAAAGTGATATTAAATTTTTTACTTAAAGCAAATTCAGTTTAAGCCACCTGAAAAAGAATTTGGCGTCACGAGCCATAAAAAAATAACAAAAAGTATACAAGATAATTTTACATTTGTCTTTTTTCAAAAACTAATACGGAATTTTTAATTAAATATTAAATTCTCTGAAATATGTTTCTTCTCTTAGAATTTAAGGCTTCCTTCCCCAAAACACTAAACAGGTCTTTATCCCGTTTTTTCATCTTTCCTTGCGAGATCTCTAGAGACACGTTTCACTAAGCTACGAAAAGATTTTTCCGCTTTTATCTTGATGCTTTCATTTTAGTTTACGTTGCTAATATATTATGTGATTGAAAAAATGTCTGTTGAAATAATTCTATGATGTTTAAAAAGGTAACACACACTTTTTAAAAGAATGTCGTTTAATCATTTGAAGAAGCAAGTTCTGTGATGCTGTGATAATCTTCATATTTTATATAAAAATATACTGTTTAATATTAAAACATATTTATATTCCCATGAAAGAAGAAGAAACATTAGCAATATGTTTTGGTTTTCGTATAGATAATTATTCATAATGTATGAAGTTCCGCTAGTGGTAAAATAATGATTAATATAATCGCGAAGTATTTTTTTCTTTCAATGGATATCGTTTTGATTAAAATAAAAAAAGAAAGAAAAATAGTTTTAAACTTCATTTATTACTGCAATATTTTAAAATTTCTTTAAGCTTTACACTTATACACAAATTTTACATATAATATTTAAAAATATATATATTGTGACGTCTCACGCGTCCTTTCTCTAACATAACCTCTGTGTTTGACGGCCACGATTAATGGCAAATCTTTTCCAACCCAAATCCAAGAAGTGAAACGAAGGTTAGATGCAAATAAGATAACCTTTAAAAGGACAGAAGCTTTAGTAAGCGAGATGGCAATTTAGAGAAAGTTCAGTTCAGAAAAGATA
>BMAV01027620.1:55668-78003 GCA_019973955.1 Trichonephila inaurata madagascariensis
AAGTTAAATTCTTAATAAAAGTCATTAAGAATTCTAAAATGTCTCATCATTTCGAGAATCCCACACCTCTAACTTACGCTGAAACCCCACGATATGGTCAACGAAGATCGACAATATCACAATATAATATTTAAAAATATATATTTTTTCATTAATAAATTTAAGAAAGAAATATATTTAATTCAAAAAAATGCTCGTCACTGAAAATATGCGGACTGGTATATTATGCCTATAAATCCCATTTACCATAAATTATAATCCAAGGTTTAAACATTTGTTGTCCGTTATGTTTATCCTGGCCGTATAAAATTCATGAATTAGATTTCTTGAAGTGAGCCACTGTTGATGGATTGAGCTCTGGACGAACTCTTGTCAATCAAAAAAAAAAAAAAAAAATTAGATTTGGCCTCGCTAGACTAGTGGTCATGGTGCAAATTCGTAACCGGAATTTTTTAGTCTTGAGTTCTTTTATGATTCGCCATTTATATTAGATTGTTTACATTTTGTCATTCATATTTGTAACTTTCTGGTGAAATTGATAAAAAAAAATGAATTAAATAAAATAAAAACATCGAGATGTAACATTTTTCAGAGTTTACATTGCCGCCATTGATATCACCCACTTCTTTCCCCAAGAGCCATCTCGTACAAAAACAGTTCTTTGCATGTATCTTTCCTATTAGTAGGCCGATTTGGTGATGTGTGACCTCGTCTACCGAAGGCCTCTGACCTCCAAGAAAACCACTGGACCGGTTCAAGGAAGGTCGGCTTCCTTGGGGTTAGAGGTACATCCATACTATTCGTGCCCTTTCGCCTCCCGCTGGTCATAAATGAAATCGGACTTTACTCCCATACAACCTGTTTTTCTATCAATCCCAGATGATCCCTTTATTGCCGACCAATGCAATAAAGAAAATTCATTATGCACAGAGATTATCGTCTTTGATGACCGCTTGCAGGAAGTAAAGACTGAAGAATGGATGTATTAATTCCCAAAGAAAAAAAAAATGGTATAAATGCTTCTTTCTTTTAAAAATGTATATCGTTCTGTGACCTTTAGTGTTATACCGTTTTCCTCTGGAATGAAGAAAAATGTTGTTGTTTTTATTATTTTATTTACATTCTGTGTGGAAAGTTTTATTTATTCTTTATTTGGAATATATAAAAGAAAAAAAAGATTTTCGTCGAGAAATATTCTGGTATGTGCTTGAAAAAATAAATTTTCAGCTTTGTAATCTTTTAATTCGTTCTTGTTCTGAAAATACGAAGTTCATTGTGTGTTGATATATCAGTCTCTTTTTTACACCCCTCCCCTATGAAAATGGAAATAAATGTACTTTTTTTTGTGTGAAAAATTATTCTTCCTGCTTGTAATCGCTTATAACTTCTGTAATATTTATGAAAGTTGAGCTTATTACTAATAAGAAAAAGCCCTGCTTTTTTTTCCAGATTTCCAAATGAGTTTATTATCTTTGGCATAAGCTTCATGTAGGGTTAATGCATTTAAAAAAGATTCAAACTAGTGCCGCTGCTTTATTCTGGGTTATAAAATTTGATTCCATTGGGCAGTTGCATGCCCGAGACTTGATCATTTACAAAAAAAAATATATAAGGACAGATCAGAATGAGCTGCAGTACTTTAACCCTTTATCTACCGACGGTAATTATAAGTACCACTCACTTTAAATTTTCACAGAATAAACATTTTTGCGAATACTCTGACGATACTTAGCAGGAACATTCTTTGAAATCCACTCTTCTGAGATATATGACAGCATGGTTTTTATGATGAGTATTTTAGCGGGAAAGGCGAATAGTTTTATAGAAGTTGCATTTTCAGCTGACGGCCTTTTCAGCGCATTGCGAAGATAGTCATTTTTGTTCCGAAAAAATAGTTAATGTCAAAATGTAAGTCTTATTTTTTTGTATGTTAATGAAGACCTTAGAAAACGATTTGACTATTTATTTTAAGTGAACAGTGTATATAATTAATTTTACAGGTGATTATCTTTAATTAATTAGCTCTAACGGGTTAAATTTCCCAAAGTTGAGTATTTTTTATATGTATATCCCTTAATTTTCAATGTAGTGATTCAAAAAAAAAAATATTGCATGAAAAAAACTGAAGTAAATCATAATGCGGTAGATAAAGTATTAAATCGGAGACTAAGTCTCTCATTGAGATGAACGTTTATAAGGTGCTATGTCAAAATCTTTTGACCATGATTCAAAACTACTAATTCGGTTATTAATATCTCCTCATGTAGTATTTATATTAAGTGAAATTATTTTGAATGTGTGTGTGCTAATAAAAGTTCCAGATGATCACCTTATAATTATTTACTCTATTAAGGGACCTCAAATTTTTATTTTCTAACAAATAAACTTTTTTTAAGTAAAAACTTTATGATCCAAATGAATTTTCCTTTACCATACGGGGTTATAAGTTTGATAAAGTGTCTTAACGATCTTTCATTACTTTTGAAAAGTAGTACTCTTTTCCTTATCGCTTTCTCACCTTTTTTTTCCAATTTCCACTATTAGCTCACACTCTCTATATATTTATTTATCTTGGTGGAATTTTCAATCGTTAATAAAATACATTTTAAAGCGCTCAATTGAGCTGAAATTTTATATACATGATTATTTTGGATGGCAATACAGTAATTTAATTATAATTAATAAAAATTATTTGATTAAAATTAATTATTTGAAGAATTACTGATACACAGTCACGTTGGCATCATTTTTAGCGACTTAGCGACCCTTTTGGCGACTTGTGTCAAAACTTGAAAAGGTTTTTTTCTCACGTTTTAAAGCATTCAGTTGAATTAAAATTTTATATACACGATTGTTTTGGATGACAATACGATACTTTAATGATAATTAATAAAAATCAATTACCACTTAATGTTGTGATTCTGTCATATGTATATACATATTTATATTAATTATAACTATTTAATGGGAATTGACTTAAATTTTTTTTTTATATTACTTGTTTTGTATTTATACAGGTAGATCGCATTACAAATACTAGTTTCTTCGTAAGTTTACGAATGATTATCACAGCATGGTCGAATATGAAAAATAATCGGTTAATATTGAGGACTTTTCGCTTCCGTTGACAATATTCTTCTTAAGCGCTACAGCCGATTTCTGACCAAGGCTGTCTCAGTTAATTTGAACTGTTTTTTGCAACAGTTTTTCATCTATTTACGCCGATGTTTCGCAAGCATTTTTCTATATTGTTTAGCCATCTTGCACGGGGTCTGCCTTTTCTTCTCTTGTGTTCTGGTTTCGAAAACATTTGCATAATTTGGTTATCATACCTGAAAATGGGGTTAAGCCATCTTAGTTGTGAAGCCTTAATTGCTTGCATTAAATTTGGTTCTCTGTACCATTGTAATTCAGAAAGGGAAATTATTCTCCGGACCGCATTTTCCTTCACTGCTCAAAAAATACTTCTAAATATTTTTTCGTTCAAGTGTCTTAAGTTTTCCATATCCAGTTTTCTCAATGTCCAACACCCAGTGTCATATAAAACAATGGGTCTTGTAATTGTTTTGCGTACTTTTGTGTTTCCTGCTTATAAATTTGAATTTGAATTGATTTCTCAAACCACAGTAACATCTAAGCTTATGTTGATTTTATTTTTAATTTTGTTCGTTATATCATTGTTATTTACAATTGTACCTAAATATTTAAATTGACAGACTTCCTCAAAACATAATTATTTATTGTCAGTGGTCTCTGATTCTTCCTATCTGAGACTGCCATAAACTGTCTTTTCTTCATTGACAGTCAAACCCATCTTTTTTGCTGCCACTTCAAGCACAGAAAACGCTTCAAAAATCGCTGTTCGTGTTCTTCCCACTATACATATGCTAATAGTTATATAGACTTTGTGAGGATGGGTTCTTGTGTTTGTATGCCAGAGTCTCTTATTGCTTTTTCAAGGGCAAGGTTAAATAACTGGCAAAAAAAACCCTCCTTGTTTTAATTCTTTGTCAGAATAGAAAACATCTGAAAGATATGTTCCAACTTAATTCTACATTTCACTGTATTAAGGGTCATCTTTATAAGGTTTACTAATTTCTTGGGGGGTTATTCCTAACTCCAACATTGCTTCAAAAAGCTTCTCCCTATCAATGCTGTCATGAGCTGTCTTAAAATAGACGTATCGATGCCATATCCTTTGGCCTTTCAAGTGTCTATGTGACGTTGATCAGTTGTAGATCTGCCATTTTGAAATCCATATTGATATTATCTCCGTTGATTATCAGCGTTATAGAAATATCCCCGTATTAGTTTACTCATGGGCGTTCATAACATTATTCTTTCTCTTAAATCAACACATTAACTTATAATGGATCTTATTCCATTGTGGTTACGGTAGCCGAATGTTAATGTTCGTGAACTCGTAGGTGGCGTTTTTGTTGTTTCTGACGAACCATGGTCTTGTCACATGGTGCCGCTGAAGACATGGCACACAGAGAGGCTGATGCACGTTAAATCTGTCGAGAGAATCAAAGTCCACACTTTGATATGGTGTGAACGCTTGGGGAGGGGGTGCCAGCATAGGTATCTCTCTCGTCATTTGACGATAATTCAAAATTACGAGGTTGATAGCCATTAACCCTTGTGTCGCTTCAAAAACGTCCACACTAGTAAACAATAGTCAGTTAGTGAGTCTAATTTTAGTTATAAAGTAAGACTTTTCAGTGTTCCTTCATTAATGCTGAATCCATTGCTAAGCATTAAACCATTCTGTGATATAATTTAAAGTCATGATTTCATCTTTCGACAAAATCGTCTACAATATCTTTAAAAATTTTAAGTGATAGCTGGAAAACCTTATCTGAATAATAATGATTTACAATTCGTTCTTAATTACTTATTTCAATAATTAAGAAATAAATTGTATGTGAAGTCTTAAACTCTTAAGGGCTGAGAACTCGATTCCGTCCGTTGTTTTTGTAGTCAATATGTGGCGGGCATATTATCTTGATATTTAAAAAATTTTTTATCAGACTCCGTTCATTCTTTTAAGGCTGTTTTCTCCATGTATACGACAATGTGAACTTATCGTGGAGCACATTTTCGGACAGAAAAAATGCATCAATTTTTATAAAAATTTCTGACATTGTAACTCATACATTTGTTCATAATATAGTGTTTTTAAAATTTCAAAATATTTCATAAATAATCAGTTTTTCCTTTTAACATGTAAAAGGATAACTCATTTAGCATTACGGTATAGGGGAAAAAAAGGAGAAACACATTTTATAAAAGAAAAAATGTGTCAAAACTCGGATAAAAATGAATAGTATGATAAAATAAGGGATTCTCTACAGGATAGTGAAGCCAAAATATAATATTAATGTTTGAGTAATTTTTTATATCTGAAAAAATATTCTAAATTAGTCTAAACTATCGATTCTTTAACATTAGCCGAATATAGCTTTAATTGCATTCGTTAAGTAAAGATATTGTGCACATTACATTCGAAAATATATCAAATTCTGTTAATAAATTTGTGACATTGAATTTTATCTTTTGTATCATCTATAAAAGTCACAATGAAATAATATCGTCTTTGCTGAATACAAGATTTCTGATCTAAACTACGTGTTTCTTTTATCATAGCAAAATTTTCTAATTCGAATGATGTATTACAATTAAATATAAGGCTTCCGGTATAACGTAAAATTCTTTCCTAACGCTCCCTCTGTACCAAAAATATCAAATAGTTAAAAAGAAAACTAATGCCAATTCTTTCCAAACAAGAAGTTGGTGTCCTCATATTTTATTCAATATACCTACCTCCCTTTACTCCTTGGCGGTTTGAAAAAAAAATAAAGCCAAATCCATCATTTCATCCGCCAAGTGATTCCGATTCTAGTTTAGATACTGTAGCCACCCCAGAGAGAATAGCATTCAATTTCAACAGCCGATTAAAGGGAAGTCTTTCACCTACCGATAGGTTCTGGCAACCGACAAAGATTAATGACATAAGACTGTGCGTGACGGCACAGCAGCATGTTGCCCAACACTCGATTTTCCCCTTGAATTTTGTTACTACTGTATGTTTTTGGTACGGGATAGGAACATAGAAGATGGACGACATTTTAATACTCACGCGCTTTATGCTATCGATTCTTGTGAGGAATTTGCAGTGTACTTCCTTCTAGTGAAAGGCTTAGGTCCTGAGCATGTTGTTGAGAGGTATTTTGCATCTGATATTGATCTGTGGTACTTGGATAGGATTTACTGGGGTTTACATTTGAATATCGTGGGTTGCTAATGGTTGGTGCAATTTGTCGACATTTGTTTGATCTTGCCACCAGAGTAGCGCCGGCTGTGTCGTAGATCATGATATAGTAATTGATTTGCAATTAATGAATATACCATTTTGTCCAATTCTGTGTGGTGAGGGGAATGAATCATTCTTACAACCTGTTTCTTTAGTTTTAAGCAGATTAAAAGTGTTTTAATTTTAATTTTTCATTCTTACGAAGGAAATAGGCAATATTCCTCCGAAACACAAACATATATGTGGGTATTTTTTCCTAAATTTTACTTATCAAATTTCAACTAATCTTAAAATGCCGAATAAATAAAAAATGTAATTTTTTCGCGAGATTATATGTAAGATATGACAAAAATATGTTTTAAATTACTTAAAAAAACAGCCTTATGAGTTAGAATTCCGACTTCCCTCAATAATTTGTAATACCAAATAGTATTTACTTTTAGGTTGAATACTTTTCTGTACTTTAATATTTATCAAAGTAATGACATCATTGAATCCGCCTTTGAAATCTTCGAGAAATCTAAATGTGGAAATTGTATTCGTATTTAATATAATCGTATAAAATAAAAGTGTTAACCACAGAGAAAATGCGAACTAGACACTGGCCCTATTTCGATCAATCTGTGCATGATTACAAAAGTACAAGGGTTGGTGTTTGTATATTCTAACGGATATTTCTCACAATCAATACTTAAGTGACTATCGGCAGTCGTTTAAAATAAATCTAACCAAAGCACATAATCTTTATAAGCTACAGTTGAGCAGTGGTATCCTAGTGATCATGGTCACTGACTCGTGCTCGGTATGTCGTGAGTTCAAGCCCCAGTGCCAATGAGGACACAACAAGTAGAGGGGCTGAAGCGTGTGGAATCTGTCGAGGCTTTAAGTCCTGTCATCGTCACTTGACCGAGGTTCAAAATCACGTGGTCCATCACCAATAGCCCTTGTGCTGCTTTATATTGCGATGTTAATAAACACTCGCTAAAAATTAAAGTTGTTGAAACCATTAACCTTTATGTTTATTCACAAAAGTACTATTATCTTTCACGATTTTTCTTGCATAATATTAAAATATTTTCAATAATTTATAGCCGGGGTGGGTATTACGTCGATCGTGATCGACAGGTGGACCGCCAGAAGATGTAAGCAGCTAGTTATTATATACGGAAATATTCACAAGATTGGTTGACAGTAAGCAGACTAAAAGTCTTCTGACTATAACTACGAAAATTAACTTAAGATTAAAATGTTTTGTTTTTTAATGTATTTGGAATTGCTTGATAATAAATGCATCATTTGATATTATATTTTGGGCTATTATAATTGCATCTTGCGTTTTGCTTTAAAAGTGGCTTTAAAAGTGTTAGTTTTTTTTTTTTATTTATTTTAGTTCTGTAGGTAAGTACATATTCCATTTTTGTTACTTAGTTATAATAAATATTGCAGACCTTTTTCTTGCCTCACCACACCTACGACATTGGGCGGTGGAGCAGACAAGAATTTTTTAGGGTTGGGGGTGAAGGACGAGAGTCTACCAATCTCTTGTATTACACACCAAAACACAGCCGAATTTGTTTTTTTTATTTTGCCGATCATCGGGAAATAAAACAGAAAACTAAATTACTAAATAATAATTAGCATTAATTAATAAAAAAACTATCAATAACAAATATTTAATTAAATTTTACGTACTTCATACATGGAATTATAATCAATCGGGAGAAAAATGAATGACTATGGAAGAGGGCCTGGACCCATGATCCTCCCCCTCCCCTTGTGTTCGCCTCTAACACAAGGTGGACCGTAGCACCTTGAAAAACTTAAAAGTAGCCCATACCTTGGAAAAGTCTGCCCACCCCTGATTTATAGGGTCCTTGAGTGCAATATTTCAATAACACAAAAACTCAGTTACTTGACTGAACAAGAAGCTCAACTCAAATTTAATCACCTTACAATCCATATCTAAGGCAGTTAATTATATATGTTTCTCATAGTCATTAACGTATGCTTTTTATGTAGAACAATATTCCCCTCTCGTTATTTTTTAAATAGAAATTTGAACTCTTTCGGTCATCCCTTTCTACGAAAACTCTATTTTACACACTAACTTTAACTGTTCTTATTTTTAATTCTTTGTTGAAAATCTTTAGGATTTAAATGTTTCGAACTGAAGTATAACATTTACAAAAAATAATCCTAATTCTACATTTTCATTGATTTGAATCAATCGGCTGAATTATTTTGAGTACACTTTTGAAAAACATTAACGAGTGTTAAAATTCGCCGCTAAAAACTAAATTTGATAGATTTTATTGTGATTCATGTCTTACAGCGTGCAATGTTATTACTTGGCCTGCGAGCGAGTATTTGAGAAATTTGGGAGAATATTTCACCGTGACAGTTCTAATAATTCATATATTTGTGCTATAAATCTGCTCAAGACAGAATTTAAGTTTAGAAGAGATTTCTTGTTTTTGATTTATCTTGAGAATTGGCATCGGACTGCAGAATATGTCAAAAGATTAAATGTTGCAAGAGTCTTCGTCTACTGGTAACTTTGAAGGTTTTTTGAAACTATACTTTTTCCTTCAAATATAAGGCCAAAATTCTTAAAGAAAATGCCTTCTATTGAATTTTTTATTTGTCTTGAGTATTGCTTTGAATAACTTATGTTATAGTACTAGAGTTTTTAAGAATTGCATTTGAATTCGTTGCATTTTGGTAATTAGTCATTTTGTAATATTTTTCTTTCAATTTGTTTTTTTCTAAAAATAGTAATGTATCATGTTTATTGTTTTTGAATTTTTCTTCTTAATTCAGAATAGTATAATGTTAATTTTAGAATTTTTGCTTCTTGATTTGTATCTGAATATCATAGTGTGTTCCAATCAGGATCTTTTAATTTTCTATTATTTATCTTTCTTTGTGGAAATTGGAGTAAAAACTTTCTCTTAGACGAACTTGAGTCTCTTTGATGTTAACTTCGCGTATGCTAGAAAACTTATAGTTCTTTAATACAGTACTGTGAATTAAAATTGAAAAATATTCATCGAATTGATCAATGTTTATTTTATTTTCTTAATTTTAACAAATAATCACAGTAATTTAGTATTTATGACTATACATACGAACTTTGTGGGCGATTATTTTCCAGTCATGTCAACTTCCTTATACTATGAGATGAATCATGGGGCTGTGGTCATAGTCATGATTACATATTTGGAATAGTTTTAGTTAAATCGTGAGTTCGAATCCTGATGTTAATAAAGACCCATCACGTTGAGGAACTGATGCATGCTAAATTTGTCGAAGCTCAAAGCCCTCACCTTTGTATGGCATGGAAATGTGGAGACAGACATGCCAGCCTCTTGCTCAGGTGTCGTCCCCGTTACCATGGTTCACAATTACGACGTCTGTCGCCAATCCATTGTGTTGCTGATAAGTGTGATGATAACGAATACCAACCAAAGGCATTCGTGTGAAATAATGGAAACTGTCGCTGCCGCAGAGTAGTTATGATGAAGAGCTTCGTGACGTGCTATTTTCTTATTTGATTTGTATTGACCATGTTCTGATTTCACAAATTCCGTTAAGCCGAGTGATGGTGGTGTGCACTTAAGAATAAATTGGGCCTTAAGGTTTTCATACCATGTGATATGGAAGTTACCTGCTCATATGTCGTTCTTATTATTCAACTACAATTCAAAATTACGATTCCTTCACCAATACCTGTTGCATACAAAGATGTTTTTTGGCATGGTCCCGGACCGTCTCAATAAGATCAGGATCCGAATAATTTAAACCGTTGTGCCTGGACATATTCTCCAAAATATTCAATTAGAATAACATGTGCCAACTCTCAAAAGTGACAATCCCTTTCGCCTGCCTCTAGACCTAAGCTTACAAGCATACACAAGTTAGGCGAAAGGCTGCAGTTAGTTGTGTCGGTTTTTACTTAGGTATGTAGGATTGTGAATCACAAACATTTGTTATAGATTACTGTTTGTACAAGTATTTGACAACGTGTGCTATATACTGTATACTTAAAATGATCGTAGATAGGGGCCTATTTTTGCAAAAAAGCCTAGGGCAGGGGTAGTGAACCTTTATGGATCAACGTGCCATTTTTTCTAAAGAACTGTTTAATGAGGTATAGACGTACTGTCAAATAATTTTTACTAGTGATTATTGGGAAACTAATAAAACTAAATACTAACAACTTAAAACTCTTTATTTACTACGAAAAAATATCTTTTGAACTGTACAGCTGTAAATGTTTTAATTATACGTGTAAAATTCAAATTAAAGTAACATTAGTCTGAGTTCCGTTGTTGCAGATTGTGAGCGTGTGGATGACAAATAACTTATATTAGAATTGTGAGATATTACTTTTAGCAGAATACATACTGAATTGGAGTCATCTGCCAAACGGTTTCTAAGCAATTAATTATTTTTGCTGTGGTTCACTTTTCTTACAAGAAAATTTGTGATTTATTTCAAAATGCCATCTTACAGACGATGTTCTGCATTCCACTGTTCCGAAATACAAAACACACACCGCTGTGTAGCCATTACTAATAATGCCATATTTCTAGATTCACCAAGTTTAAAATTCTTCGTTACGCTGACTATCATGCACTTTTTGTTCTCTTGCTGAACTAGCCATGTTAGATAACAGTTAAAAATCATAAGTATTGCACAAATAAACTTTAAGATATAGTTGACTATGCTATGCGTCGACAAACTTTGCATCATAAGTAATTGTAGTCCACGACTTAACTGAGGCAAGATAATGACAAACGCGTTTGTTTGTAATACTTCATAGTGAACTTAGTTATTTTGAAAAAAAAATGCAAACCATTTTGATCACGTGCGTGCCCAAAATATTGTGTTGCGTGCCACTGGTTCGCCATTCCCGGCTTAGGGCCTCGATAAATCTTAAGACATCACTGATTGAGAATTAACGCCATTATAAAACTATACAAACTAACCCAAAGTACTCTAATCCGCAACCAATCTCTACATTGTGTATAGTAACAGAACTTTGCTAATAAGATATATTTTAACACTAAATATTTAATCTTTTTTCGTATAATGAATACGTTTTCTTTCGAGTTTTGATTTGTTAACGTCGTAGGGAAATAACCACTGACGTAATACTGATAACAGTGAAACTTTAACCGTGTTGCCACACAATCAAAATTAGTGACTAATAATACGGAAGATTATCTTAGGCGTGTCTGACATTGCAAATAAATCAATACTGTTCCTTGAAGAAGCTTGCTATTGTTATCCTCCATCTCACTTCAAAGAAACGCCACAGTGAAATAAATTTGATACTTTCGAGATAACCAGAGAAGGCGCTGGATATTATCTTTTAATTAACTGACGCAATGATGGATGTTAATGAAACCATAAATTTCCCAGTCGAATTTCATGAACCCGCCGGAGACATAATCGTCTTGCATCTCCTCTAATTAAAAGTCATCTCTTCATCATATTAACGTGTAATTTAAATTCCCTAACTGAAACTGCAAAGAATAGGTTTCATAGTAAATGGGCATGATACGCTTTATGATATCGGGTATCAAACAAGTAAATGTAGCACAAATGCATGGCATAATATTGTTAACGAGTTGTTACTGATGATAATGTGTAGGTATCTATACCGACAGTTTTGTATTTTAGGTTGTTATTTAACATTTAATTTAACTTGGAAAATAACAGCCATCCTTCTCCTGATAACGGAGTGATAGTGTATTGTCGAATTAACATTTGAGGTTCATTGTCATGTTAGGTTCTTTATTTAATACAATTTTATTACGTTCTATTGATTCTTCTACTAACAATAAGGCTACATCCATTCTACAGAGTTTAGACTGAACTAAGAGCATAGATGGATTACATTTTCTAGTTTAATGTATAACTGTGTTCTTAGATGCAGGTTAAAAGAGGTTAATGCTGTGTATTACACTTATTTGTGTAGTAAAAATATAACTTTCAATGTAATTAATTCAGATTTAACTTAAAATACGTCATACTGAGATTTGGTTTTCTAACCGTGGACGAATATAGTTGTTGACCTTCTATATTTCACATTTGTGGATTCATCCAGTAATTAAAGAGATCAGATATGAATACTTCTAAAAACAGAGGTCTTTATTTCTTTGTAAAAGTTTTTGAGAGCATTAAATATTGTATCTTGACTCATCTCTTGGTGTTATTTAAAAGTAGGATTATTCATTGATCGAAAAATTTTCTGAATGATATATTGCTCTTCCCCTCAGTTCAATTAAATCTCTTATCAGTATTTTTAGTTGAACGTTGTTTGAACTTATATATGAGCTGCTGCAATCATTTGCATGTCTCTGAAGTTATATAATGAGAAGATTTTCTTAACTGAGTTGTAGAAGTCCACTTGATATTTGATTTCAAAAACCAGGTTGTTGGTGCAATTTTTTTCTTCCTTTTTTATCGCATGAGTAATTTAAGAGGCATTATATGAATATTTTCTAAGAAATACTTGGTAATGGGTTCATATACTGGTACTTATCGAAATAATGGAAACACCAAGTGACATTTTGAATGCGCTTCTTAAGCATTAAAGTATAGTAACAACTATCAGTTTCTTTTATAAATAGAAATGTATATATTCTGGTTGTATGTGGTAGCTTTATTGAAGTTCTGTAAGTCTTGGATTTTTTCAAAAGCTTTAAATTATTGGATCTCTCAGATTTTCAAAGTGACCAAATTGTAGAAGACCATATAGCCGAAGCAAGTGTGACCGAAACATCCGACTTTTTAGGCGTTACTAAAGGTGCATTGTCTAAGATCAGGACAGCATACACACAGCGTGGCAATACAAGCTCGGCAAAGACAAAGAATGGATGGAAAGGGAAGCTGTGTGAAAGAGACTGAAGGGTATTGAAGTGATTGTAATATCTACAAAGCGAACAACTGCAACAAAAGTGACCACAAAGCCATTTACGTCAGAGCAGCAATTCTTAAGCCATTTGCCTCGGATGTTAACGCCAAATGTCGTCTACAGTAGTGTCACACAAACTAAACCTAGTCGATTGTTAAGTGGACGAAAGTAATATGGTCTGACGAATCATCTTTCACACGTGACAGATCCTACAACAGATCCAGTGCATTTTTGGAGGATACCTACGTAAGCGTATGATCGTGATTGTCTCCTTCCAACTGTCAAACATGGAGGTGGATCTGCCATGATATGGCCAGCTGTGTCGTGGTTCCCTGCTAGACCACTTCTTAGGGATTTTTTCTTTCAGTATCACGATTGTAGAGAAATTTTAGCTGTCCAATTCCATTCTATGATGCAAACTTTGTTTCTTGGAGGAGAGGGAATTTACCAGGATGATAATGCACCTGTTAATGCAACTAGACTTGTCTAATCATGGTTTGACGAACACGAGAAGGAAGTTTAATATCTACCTTGGTCCACACAGTAACCTAACCTTAATACAGTTAAACCCTTATGGTCTGTTTTAGAGTGTTCACTACTCAATCAATATCCTAAAAGGCTTCATAAAAAATGGTACAATATTCCTTCAAACACTATTCGGCACTTGTATAAATCAATTCCTAGGTGAATCCAAACTTTATTACATGCCAAAGGTACACCATACTAATAGAGGATTTTTTTTTTATAAATCTTAGGTGTTTTCATTATTTTGATAGCCACATATAATTGGGTATCAGCTCGAATGTCGTCTTCGCCATTTGACAATGGCTCAGTTATAAAGTCTCTCAAACAACCTCAGTGTTTTGCGATATTATAAACCATTCAATCTATTTATGGGGAAAAGACATACTCTTTTAAAAATAATTCCAGAATGTGTGTTTTCGTTTTGAAGTTATCAAAAAATTTAACTTTGTTTTTAGCTTTGAAGTTGTTTTTTTTTCATTCAAATGATTTTAGTAAAGAATGATTTATGCGTTTTTGCAGACTTTTTTCTTTTATCTTATACATTTTAAGTACATGTCTCTAAAAAAACATGCATATAAATTTCAAGATTAATTATGCCCAAATGTATCATTACTTAAAAAATATTTTCTGAATGTTTCCTTGTTTTTTTCTCTCTCTTTGCATCAGTTATTTACATGTTAATATAAACTGTAAACATGCTACTTATTTTTTCTTTCTTATTTCAAAAATTCTTTCTTGAAATTTTGAACTTTTTTTTTTCTTATTGTTAAGTAAGTAAAGCTTCGGCGATTTAACAGGAAATTTCTAGATGTTTTTGTTAGTTAAGTGAATCAATTCTTTTTGAATAATTCTATAACATCATATTTTTTGAACAAATACGTTTGTTTATGCATTTAAGATTCTTGAAAGAAGGAAATAAATTTTGAAAATAAAATTATACAATATTAGAAAGAAAACTTCAATTTCGTTTCAATACCAATTTTTCTTTTTATATTCCTTTTTAATTTACGTAGATTTATGTTTAAGATCTGTTAAGAGATTGAAAATTTATAACAACTCTTCATGCATACCTATTAATTCTACAAGTAATTTTTTGAGAAAATTCACACATTAGCATATTAAAACACGCTTTCTTAGATTTGAATGATCTGTTCTAACTCAACATTTTATTCTTTAAATGTATTCTCTTTTTTTTTAAATTGCTATGTAGCTTTATTTAAATTTTAGAGAACAGAGCATTCTTTTTATTTAATACATTGAACTCCGTCTACAAATTAACTCAAAGCCTGTAATGTGTTTCGAATTGTTTTTTAAGTTGTGTTCGAAAAAAAATTATTAAAAAAATTGTTCATTTAAAAGATTATTTCCCTAAAGGTTTAAAAAAAGGAAATAGATTCATTTGTACAGGAAATCATTTTCTTTTTCCGAACCGAATCTGAAGCACTAATAATTATTTTTAGAGATTACCATTAAATGTAATTTTGTGGCGAATGTTAAACTTTAAATGAATTTTCGATTTTTCCCATTGAAACAAATATTTGCTCTCCCATTTCTTTCTTCAACCTTTTCGAAAAATAAAACCTTATTCAATTGTTTCTTTCAAGTTCCCCGAAACTACTTTTATTTGTTTTTTTCCGCCGGAAACTGTGGTAGAATAATTTACTTCTGAAAGAAGTATTCTTTTCCTTTTCCAAGAAAATATTATTCCGAATTTAATATTTTGATAGCATTGAACTAACTAAAAATATCTCTGAGAACTGTTCTATGTAAAAATAATAAAAAAATATTTAAGTCTATAATTCATTAATTTTGGAATTTTTCAAAGCGTTAAGCATAATTTAAACATGGTTCTCCATAAACTCAAATTTTGAAAAATAAATAGTAAGATTATATAAATATTCTTAAATTGTGGCACGCAAACATTCTTTTACTTTTATTTTATACTAGCCGTTAGCCACCCTTTTCGCTGGGTAGTTCTCGATTTTGTAAGGCAATTTATTGCTTAAGTTATCAATATCTAAGTTCAAGCACTAAAGTTTTGATCGAGAAAAACCATTCTTATAGATTTTGATCACATTTCGATTTAAAAAGGATATAGCAAAAGTATATTTATCATGTTCCCATAAATCCCACTTTTATTTACCCAAATCCGTTTTCAGTGGATCTCTACTCAACAAAAGAAACATTCTTACCAAATTTTAAATGTAGGTCTCTCTAATAGCTTAAAAACAGATTTTTCTTTTTAACATCCCTGCTAAACCCTAGGGAGTCTATTTCCTCAAAATTCGTTCTTTGTGGAGTTCTACTCAACTGAAGGTACATGTCTGCAAAATTTTCAGTCTAAATAGAGTTCCGGAGATCTCGTGATGAGTGGTGGCCGCAGAACTCGTAGCCAACATGTCTTGTGGTCGAGACTAGTGCCACTGAAGATCCTCTGTGTAGAGGGGACCGATGTACGTTAAATCTATCGAGGCTCCAAATCATCATGTTGGAGTGATGTAATAATTTGGAGAGGGGTTCCAGCTTGGGTATATCGTCCTTGTCATTTGACCGAAGTTCAAAATTACGAGATCAGTTGCCTTCATGTTTCTTTATGGCGTGACGTAAATGAGCCCTCACTCACTTGCTTGTGATGAGTGAGCGAGTCACTTATCTGCTATATAGATCGATAGATCAGAAGTAAGAATGGTAACAAAAAAAGATTTTCCATTAAAAAGAAATATTCCTACTATTT
The DNA here is from genome assembly GCA_019973955.1 of Trichonephila inaurata madagascariensis. Lineage (NCBI taxonomy): Eukaryota > Metazoa > Arthropoda > Arachnida > Araneae > Nephilidae > Trichonephila > Trichonephila inaurata. The sequence continues at coordinate 72,169 of BMAV01027620.1, forward strand.
TTTACATACTAAATATGTTTCTCGAAATATCGTATAAAACAGATCCTAGAAAAAAAAAGTTATGATTTGTTTAGTAAACAAGTAATGTAAAAAAAATTCCTACTTAGGTCAACAAAAATTTGCTTATTTTGATTGATTGATTGAATATTAACGTCGCATTGTTCAGCTACACGAGGGCTTTTGGCGACGGACCACGTAATTTTGAACCATGGTCAAGTGACGTGGACGACACCTGAGCTGGCACCCCCTCTCCTAACTACCACACCACACCAACGGGAGGACGTTTCAGCTCTCGACAGATTTAACGTGCATCGCTGCCCTACATGGCGGGTCTTTAGTGGTACTGAACTCGAACTCGTGACAAGGCAAGCCACGGTCCGATACCTATACCACTCGGCTACTGCGGCCACTTGCTTATTTTAGTTATAATTTTTTATTAAATAATTACAATTAATATAAATATGTATATACATATGACAGAATGGCAATGTTAAGTAGCAAAACACCTTTTAAATTAACATTACAAACTATTTAATCGCATTAAATTTATAATTACATTTTTTAATAAAAGTTGACTATAATACTTAAGCATTTATTTTAAAACCAGTGTAAAAGAAAGGCTGACGTCTAACTAGCATATGATTATTCAGGTTAGCTTCAGTTCAGGTTTATTCAGGCATTCAAGTTAAATCTTCATCCCAAATTTAACAAAAGCTGTTTTATTCAATGGTGCTGTCATCTAGATGAATAATATCGACAAATATATTTTTGTACTGTAATTATTTAAATTAAATTAATGAATTCATATTTTAAAAACTGTATTAACATCAAGTGACATCCACTACAAGTTTTAAAAAAAATGTATTTGAATTGGTGGATGAATAAAAAGAGAGAAGAGTATTTTATCAACGATTGAAAATTTGAACAAGATATATAGAGAGAGTGTGAACTAAAATTAGGAATTGAAAAAAGTAGGTAGATTCTACGTTATCCAAACTTCCTCTAGGGTAAACATCATGTGAAAAGTGATAAAAATTCTAGAGCATAAGTAATTAAATATATGTATACTCGCATTTCTATATTTAAGAAAATATATGAACTTTAAATTTAAAGCATTAGAAATAACATTAATTATTTATTGCTACTTTCTAATAAGCGTTTTTATAAATAATGAGATGAATGCAAATCACTGCTCTCTTTTGGAAAACGCACCACATATGGGGTACAAAAAGGAAATGAGCCCCCCTGAAAGTCGGGTTTTGCCTTTAATATTTTATAAATTGGGTAAATACGCATTTAGCGTTAGTCTGGCCTTGAGTCCCTAGAGTTCTGCCACCCGTAAACACAACAAAGTTGATTGTTACAAAGAGTCTCCCGACAATGCACATTCAGTTGCTTTTTCTCGACGCTCCAGCAGCCCGTACTTGATTGAAGACTAAACTTTCAATGACAATGACATTATAAATAATTTGATAGATTATGAAGATGGACAAGAAGAACCGGATTCTTTGAGAGCGGATGAAAATAGGCAGGGATCCATTTTTCCAACAAACTGGAAAAGCATTTTCTTAAAATAGGTACCAATTTTGAAAGGAGTATAAAATTCCAAAAAGAGCTACTACCATGTATATCTGGTTATCGTGGCATTTACAAGGATCTGACCACCCTACCTTAGTCATAAAATCATCTTTTACTTTATGTTGCCAAAAAATAAATCAATTGAAATTATATCTTTATGTGACGAAAGCGATTTTGAACTTATTCATTGCAGGGCTTTGGATTACGATGAGTAGCAATGAATTATGTATGTGCATTTTGAAAACTTATCCGTGTATACAATGAGAAACTATGTGTTTTTAAAATGTTTCTATGTGTAATATTTAATTATTTATTTTGTTATGGAAATACTCTTACATAAATTTCGTAAATAATTGACATTTTATGAATGCGACTTGTTTTATGTGTTCCCTATCAACCGCGTAAAAAAAAATTTCTGTAAATTTTCCATGAATTAGTTTTTTATATGTAAGAATTTATGAAATGTTTGAATATTTTTTGTGCGTGTATTTTTATGCGGTCCCTATCTACCGCACAAAAACAGGTCCAACTGTATATTATATCAGTGTGTAAATGTGTATTTAACTTTTTATTATGCTAAAATGTATTTTGTTTCGCTACTTTTCAGTAAACTAATAATTTTTTATTTTCGACTTTTCGATATGCTTGCCTCCACCACGTAGGGTTATCACACCCCCATAGAGGGGCGTGCCCCACAGTTTGAAGAATTCTGACCTATAGGTAAGCTATCTGTTGTAACTGGCGAAAATACACTAGTACCATGAGATACGAGTACATGAAAAAGCGAATATTTTTTTGGTACGGCCCATCAATAGGTTGTCTTTTTGCTTTGAGCCAAAGACCAATTGAAAATTTTCGTGTTCTTGAATTCTGCACGGCACACAATTTGCATATTTACCTCGCCGTAGAAGCCTTTTTTTCTTGTTAAATTTGAATTTTGAGTTCTTTGCACAGTTATTTAGCTGTTTTTTCGTGCATGATCCAAAGACAAAATGCTTTTATTATTAAATTATCATGCACTTAAACATTAATATTTCCTTTTATTGTTGTATCAAAGAATGAGGAGTTTTTTAATTTGAAATTATCCATATTTTGTTAAGATCTTATGTAGGATGCCTCATGTCCATGAAAAGAAAAGAATTGTTTTACAGAATTCTTTCAAAAAACATAAACAACCCTAAATTCAAAGATTTCTCGTTTCTATTTTATACACCCACGAGAACAATTATACGAATAGATTGTTAAAGTATGAATCTCCTTTTATATTTTGCTCACGGAGAGAAATTTTATTGGATTTATGATTAACACACATCTCTCAGTCTAAATAATATTTTAAACCCCTTCTTGGCTTAATACTTTCAGTAAATACGGGATTTATAGAAGATTCCGAAGTACTCACTTAATCTTTCTGCCTTTTCTTCCTGGTTTCTGCCTTTGCGTGACCGCGCCTTGAAGATGTTCTAGCGATTATTTTCTATTTCCTTTTCCTTGTTATTCAATACTTGTTTTCTTCTGTTCTTTATTTTCTATATAGATCAGATATACATTCCGTAATGATAAATACATTATTCTCTTGATTATTAATAAATTAGCAAGTGCTGCGCAAGTAGCTTGGATAAATGTAGCTGATATATATGTTAACGTTAAAGTGTATAATTCTTTTTTTTTTTATTGAATAACTAGATATTTCATGAAATAATTAGACAAGTCACAATTAAAGTATATAATATATGAAAAATTTCAAAGTTTACCTATTTTTTCTATGAAATACATAGTTATTCTAGAAAATAACTTATGATTACTAATTTTACTACTAAAATTTATGAAATACCTTTATTTTACTTATCATTATTTATTAGAACAAAAATTGCTGTGATAACATTTTGAATTCTGGTTCAAAACTGACTAAAAGTAGTTAGAACCGGTTCAAAGAACTTTCGAGTGCCATATTTCATTCTTTTTAACGATCAAGTAATCGTTGTTCTATAGAATACCTAGGTAAATCGTAGAATTCAATACTTTTATATACTTTGTCTAGATATTTCATGAAATACCTAATTATTCTATGAAATAACGGATTTCACACTTTAACGGTAGCATATACATATAGTATTAATAAAATTATTAATGTTTTTGAATGATGAATAAATCGAAAATATAGATGCTCTATATCATTTTCACAATCAATGGCCAAACGTATAGTACAGGGGTGGCGAACCTTTACGGATCGACGTGCCATTTTTTTCTAAAGAAATGTGTAATGTGGAATTAGACGTACCGTCAAATAATTTTGACTTGTGATTATTGGGAAAATAATAAAACTAAATACTAACAACTCGAAACTCTTTATTTCGAAAAAATACATTTTGCACTATATAGAGGTAAATATTCTAGTTATAAGTGTAATTCAAATTAAAGTAAGATTGATGTGATTTCTGCCGAAGCTGATTAGATGAAAGATAACTTATATTAGGATTGTAAGATGTTACTTTTAGCAAAATGCATGCTGAATTGGAGTCATCTGTTAAAGTTTCTAAACGAGTCTTTAATGCTATTCATCTCTGAAAATAATAACTCCCAGGCGCGGGTAGATGAAAATAGTTGAAATAGCATGAGACTCGCAGCTCCTTCAAACAGTTATGAGTCTGGAATCGAATTCCATGTTTCCAAAATTTCATTATTAGCATTTTTACTTATATTGCTTGTTAATCTTTCTGTTTCGATCAATTCCAACTTTCTCCTTTTTTCACCAAATTTTTGAATCCATATTAAACTAGACTAGAAATCAATCAGTTGCATTTCAAAATTTCCAGTTTCTAACCAATTGAATTCGGACACACAAGTTCAGTTTACTAAATGAAATCACATGAAGGGTACATAAAAAAACTTGAGCGTTTCCGATAATTCCTGTGGAAAATCTCGCTGAAAACTGCGATCGATCACTCGCGTTTGTTCGTAATACTTCATATTGAACTTTGTTATTCTGAATTAAAATGTAAACCGTTTTTATTGGTGGCGCGCCCAAAATATTGTGTCGCGTGCCATCAGTGGCACGCGTGGCAGTCGTTCGCCATCCCTAGTATAGTATATACATTTCCAGTATTTTAAATTATATATATTTTTCACTATTCACAATTTGTTTGAATGTTATAGAAATTTTTTGCTTAAAATAATTCTAAGAATTTATGCTCAACATTTTCATATAACTTCTATTGAAACGCATAATTGGTTATAAACTTGTTTTTAGAGCTTGTGGAGTTTGGAAGAGTATAAATCGATCCTCTTGAGTGACATACATTTTTTCAATCTGATGCGTGATATAACTTCCAATCACCGTGTACCTTTAAAATCCATCCGAGAATTGCCTCTAGGTAAGGATTGGTTTTACGACCCCGAGAAACCGAATGAATTTTTTTCTCTGATGGTGTTTGACGTCTTGTAAATATGAGTGATATTTCTGAGAGTTGCTCTAGCGATTTTTTTCTACTTTTGACCCTCCACCTTGTCAACTAATACTTATATATCCCTTTAAATTTACAATAAGGCAAGATTATAAATACATTTCGTTACAGCACGGCGAAATATAAGACCATTACACTTTTTTTAACATTCTTTTATAAGTTTCACTTTTATGTAACGGAATCTTTGAACTCGATTTTTACCCACTTGAGATTTTTACCACCACTCAAGGTCAGATTAATTCGAAATTTTACACACTTGTCAAGGACCACGATGACAATATAATAGTTTCATAATTTTGTTCCATTGTTCTGATCAGGATAATCAGGAATAACAATTTCCAGATTTGGCGACTAATTCCATATACCATTGCTAGATTTGGAGACTGATTCTATATTCCATTTCCATTTTTGGCGACTAATTCCAGATACCATTTTCCAGATTTGGCGACTTAAAGATTAAGTTACAACCCTAAAGCGAAAACGCTTATGGTTAATATAAATACAACAAACAAAAAAATTATTTCATCAATGGATAAATGCTAGTTAAAAAAACTAAAAAAAAGCACGTTTATTGTGGATCAAACTGAAAAATGAAGAATAAATTGTAGTAAAAAAAACAACAAAAAAAACACGCTTTTATAGTTAATTGGACTAAAAAGTAAAAAATAATTCTTAATATAAGAATAAAATGATTAAAGAGAAAATTAATGTCATTGCGGTGGCTTCTACTACATTTTTACACTAATTCTGCATTTTGGAACAGAAATTATAGCAATTACTATCGAGCCCCCCCCCC